>JAJOZX010004002.1:42500-125000 GCA_023014485.1 Bathynomus jamesi | reverse complement strand
AAATAATGGAGAAACTAGTCCCTAATCTTACTCTGAATCCCATAACTCCCCAAACAACGATGGAAAGTAGAAGCGGTAGACTGTGTCGTTTTCCCAAATTGAAGGCGAGAGAGGGAACATCCTTAACCCTGAAAGAAAATAGTTTTGTAGTGAGAGGACCAAAACTGTTTAATCAGTTGCCCAAAGACCTAAGAAACACGAAGGGAGTTGCAGTGGAAATCTTCAAAAGAAGACTAGACGCCTGGCTCAGAACAATCCCCGATGAGCCGGGCGTACCTGGCTATGTGAGGTGGAGAGCGCAAGAATCCAACTCACTACTTCACCAGGCCAACTCGAGAGGAGGGGCGACAAGCTTGACCTTCGCGAAATGAGAAATCATCGCGCGGAACCTTTGTAAGGTTGTAAGGTAAGGTTATATATATACATATACATATATACACACCAAATATATATATATATATATATATATATATATATATATATATACAGGGTGGGCCGTAAGTTTCCATACATAGGAAAAATTAAACGTTTGTTTTTATGTTTCAGATACCCTAAGAATATGCGTTTGACGTAAGATCTTGTTTACTGATGAAGCAAATTTTTACGTCAATGGAGAGGTTAATCGGCAAAACATACGTTATTGGAGTAATGCTAACCCTAACTGGCTGAGTCCGACGAAGATGCAAGGTGCCGGTAAAGTGATGGTGTGGGCCGGGATATGGGGTGACAGAATTATTGGACCAATTTTTGTCAGTGGAAATCTTAATGCCGAAAGGTATCTTAACATGTTGCAAGAAGAGATTTTCCCATCCCTGCTAAACGAGGAAGGTAACTTCCCAGTTTACTTCCAGCAAGATGGAGCTCCACCTCATTATGGTCTTCACGTGCGTCGGTATTTGGATCAGCAGTTTCCGGATGCTTGGATTGGTCGGCGTGGTCCTGTGGAGTGGCCTCCCAGATCCCCAGATCTCACCCCCCTTGATTTCTATCTTTGGGGGCACTTGAAGGCCATGGTGTATCAGGAAAAGATACGAGACATAAATCATCTAAAGGAACGTATCACCAACGCCATTACAAGCATAACGTCAACTGTGCTAATGCGTGTTCATCAACAGTGGGGAACACGTATTGAAATGTGTTTTCAAAACAATGGCAACCATGTAGAGCATATTATATAAATAAAAATGGTTGTCCATAAAAAAATGTTTATTTTTCCTATGTATGGAAACTTACGGCCCACCCTGTATATATATATATATATATATATAATATATATATACTGTATATATATATAATTTTATAGGGTGGAGCGAAAAATACTTTTTTTCTAGTATGAAGTTCTAATAGTGATTAAAAGTTGCATTTAGTGGACGAAATATGCCTGCCAAAATATGAGTTCATTTGTTTAAAAGTTTCAGCTGCCACCAGGGGGCTAAAGTTAACACAATTTTGTGTAAAAAGGAAAAAATGCTTCTATTTTAGGTTTGTCAAACTATTATACAATTTTATCTTAGAATTATCTAATAGTTTGATTAAGATTCTTAAATGATAGGAATTCGTTTTGTAAAAATGCCTTTTCATATGCTTAATATCTTCAGCTGCCACAAGAGAGCTGAAGTTAACACAATTTAGAGTAACTGAGTCATGTTGAGACTACACTGAATGTTGTGGGGAGGGTTTGGGGAGGGTTGTGGGGAGGGTTTTGGTGTGAAGGAATTTCTTTCTGTGAGTCATTAGAACAGTGTGTTAACACTTGTCTTCTTAGGTAGTAGGCCTAGTCGCTCAGTTGATCGGAGAGTTTTTTAATATGATCGGAATATTATAAAACTTTATTTTAAAGTGATTTATATAGAGATAATATTGATTTTATTATAAAATGCTTGTTATAATGTATTATATAATTTTAGTTTATTTATATAATATATATATTTATATAATATATTATATATTATAAAATATATTATATATATTAATTATATAATGTTTTGATGTTACAGGATATTTTGTGATTGTGAATTTTTCTTAAAAATATTATGGCATCAAATACTAAATATAAACATTTCACTAGAGAACATATGAAGTGTGCCATATTTGAAGTACCTTGTGAGATGAGTGATATGCAACTACCAACTTATAACTGCATTATGAAAGATTACCTGTTTACAAACATTTAGTGAAGGAGCAGATGAATAACAAGGAGCCTTCATTTTCTGAAATAGCAGAGGCAGTTTCCAAAAAGGTAGAAAATATTTGGAAGAAGGCCTCTTTGCCAATAGTTTCACATACACGCGTTTTACAGATGATGCGAGTGTACCATGATAAATACAGGTCCTTATTAAAGCCATACAAGTCACGCAAGGATCAGCCTAAGTACAAAAATCAGCTTGAAGAATTTGAAAACTCTTCAAAATGCACTTTGTTTGACATCTGCACCTGCAAATGTAAGGAGTTTAGGAGATGCTCATGTGAAAAGAGTAAGAAAGTCCCTCCAAAAGAGCAGGATTTTTTAAATGACCAACGAACACGCAGAATAATGGTGATAGGAAGCATTGACATAGCACACACAAGACGATTACAAGCAAGAGAACATCGAAAGGAAATGGAAAAAGCACGTCTGGAATCCTCACAAACAACTAGTGCTGCTATAACCAATACGTCCAACTTACAAATCGAAACAGAGACAAGTGAACTTCAACAACTAGAAGAGATATCTGAAGATAATGAGGAAGATACAACCTCGACTCAATATGTAATATCAGAACAACAGATGCGTGAGCCACTGCCTTCATTAGCAATTACTTGTGATAGATTTAAAATGTCGGACAGAGCTGGGGCTGCTATTGCTTCTGCAGTATTGGCAGATCTTAAAATTGTTACTCCCGAAGACAAAGGGAATATTATAGACAGAAGTAAGCTAAGACGTGAAAGACAAAAACAGAGAAAGGAACTACAACAGATAGGAGAGCCAAAAACCATGCGGGGATTATACTTTGATGGCAGAAAGGATAAAACAATGATTCAAGTCCAGGAGAGTGATGGCTCTAACCACCAAAGAACCAAACGCGAAGAGCATATCAGCATAATATCTGAACCACACTCTCTGTACTTTGCACATGTGACACCTTCCAGTGGCAAAGCTAAATACATTTGCACAGCGCTAGTGAATTGCTTGAAAGAAAGGAATGTTGATATAGGGAACATCGTTGCAGTTGGCTGTGATTCGACAGTGGTTAACACTGGTAGTATTGGAGGCACAATAAGATTACTGGAAGAAGCCTTAATAAGCCATTGCAGTGGCTGATATGCCTTTTACACCTTAATGAACTTCCATTGCGCCATCTGTTTCATCACTTGGATGGTACCACTACTGGACCAAGAGCATTTTCAGGAGAAATTGGCCGAGCACTTTCAGACTGTGAAAAGCTTCCCATAGTTAACTTCAAACCCATTGAAATTCAAGAGGACATGTGTGAAGTTGATGTAGATGAAATAAGTACTGACCAGAAATACCTTCTTGAAATTCACAAGGCTATATCAAGTGGAACATTCTCAAAGAGTCTTAGTCATAAGAGTCCAGGCAATATATCACATTCAAGGTGGGTCACCACAGCAAACAGGACTCTGCGGTTATATGTAAGCACAGAGAATCCTTCAGGCAATTTACAAGAATTAGCTACTTTCATTGTTAGGGTATACGCACCAATGTGGTTTCAGATAAAGCGTAAACCATTATGCCAATATGGTGCTAAACATATGTGGCATATGATTGCAAGAAGCCGGTATCTCCGTGAAGAGCTTAGGAGAGTACATGACTCAGTCATTCAGCGAAATGCATATTACGCAAATCAAGAAAACATTCTCATTGCAATGATAGCTGATGAAAGGGAGCATGTGCGTCAGTTGGGATTTAGGCGTATCATAAAAGCAAGGGCATGCATTCAAGAAACAGATGTTATCAGGTATTTTAAGGTGCCAGAAATAAATTTTTATGCCAAAGACTATACAGATCTCATTATGTGGCAAGATTTTCAGATAGCAGAACCACCAATAACCAAAGGAGTTTCTCTTGATGATATTGAATCATGCATCAAACATGGTACTACTCTTCATTCAGAATTATTTCAGTTTCCATGTCATACACAAGCCGTAGAGAGATGCGTCAAGCTCGTTACAGAAGCTGCTGGATCAGTCTTCGGACCTACAAACAGAGACGGTTGGATTCGTGCTACATTAGAATCAAGGAAAAAACAGCCAAAATTTGACACAAAAGCAAATTACTAAATAGTCTTCAGCAAGAACCCTTTCTAGAGGGAGGTTGGTTGGGATAAGGGTGGTAACTCCGCTAAGGCACGAAATAACGTTTCTTAACTGTCTCAAGCCAGTATAAAGGAGGAGAGACATCCTAATTTATTACTGTTCCCTTTTTCAAGTAAATACAGAATCATACTTAATTGTCATTTTTAAGTTAACTTCAGCCCTCTTGTGGCAGCTGAAGATATTAAGCATATGAAAAGGCATTTTTACAAAACGAATTCTTATCATTTACGAATCTTAATCAAACTATTAGATAATTATAAGATAAAATTTTATAATAGTTTGATAAACCTAAATTAGAAGCATTTTTTTCCTTTTTACCCAAAATTGTGTTAACTTTAGCCCCCTGGTGGCAGCTGAAAATATCAAACAAATGAACTCATATTTTGGCAGGTATATATCGTCCACTAAATGCAACTTCTAATCACTATTAGAACTTCATACTAGAAAAACGTATTTTTCGCTCCACCCTAATACTACTTTACAGGTAAAAATCAAATAACAGGTGAATGGAGAGACGAGATGTTCATTAGACAAGTCAAAACTATGGGGAATTTAAGGTTACATTCCTTTGTACAAAGCGATTGTCTTGAATTCAGCGCGACTTATTGGCCCCAAAATTTGCCTTATCTACCACGCAATGAAAGATAAAATAACCTTTTCCCCCTGATATTATCTCAGTGGTGTACCTACACACAATCCTCAAAAAAAAATTCTGATGATTTGGGACATCTGTTGTTTTTCAATTCAGTGCGAATTAATGAACCCAAAAATTTCCTGTCTAAGCCCGCATATGAATGATAAAATTCTCTCCTCTCTCTCTCTCTCTCTCTCTCTCTCTCTCTCTCTTGTTATTGTTTTTTATATCCGATTTTTTATTTCACAATCCATTCAAACAGATTTACCTTTCGTAGTGTAAGCCCATAAGCACTGGCGCCAGAAGGACGCCTGAACACCGAGATTCAAATACTGAACCATCAACTCCGTCCCCAAACATCCACTTAAATATTATTATTATTATTATTATTATTATATATGTACAAGATTATCTAAATTAAGCATATGATTTCCTTCAAAACAGTTGGCAATTCAATCTTTTAACGTAGGCATAATTCTGTTGTGTCTAATTTATTGTTTCCGATGACTAGTTGTACTTACATGTTTTTTATTTTATTTCGATAATAATTCTTTTTACTCAGTCAGAGAGTTAGGGCTAAGAATTCCATCATAAGGAAAATAGCGATCATGCCAACATTATGCTGTTTTATGCTTCTATTTCAAATCCTACGGTCCTATTAGGCTTATCAACAACAACATACCGTTAACAATATATAATGCACACACACACACACACACACACACATATATATATATATATATAATATATATATATAATATATATATATATATATATATATATATATGTATATATATAATATATATATATGTATATATATCTAAAGGGTGTTTCAAAAGTCTTTACCCTTTTTTCCCCAAGGACCCTAAGGTGACCATACATTCAACACAAACCTTTAAAAATGTTTATTGATTTTCGCCAACTTGGTGCATCTTATCCAAAACGCGTCGGAAAGATTGAGCAGATTGCGGAAACAATTGCGTGTCATTTTGCATCGATTCAAGGACCGCCTGAAAATACTCGAACAAGTGTCTCACGAGAATTTTCGATCCTCGACATCCGGGATCGCATCCAACTGCTCCTCGAAGTGTGTGCACACTGCAAGCTCTGACAGTTATGTTCACTCGGGTGTTGAACGTACGGTCACCTTAGGGTCCTGGGGAAAAAAAAGGGTAAAGACTTTTGAAACACCCTTTATATATATATATATATATATATATATATATATATATATATATATATATATATATATATATATATAACAATACCCAGATAAGTAGGTTTGTGCCAAACAAAAAACTTTATTAATATATGCAATTAAAAGAAAATGGCTAGCGAGTTTTACGGGGAATACTCACATATTTCTATGACATGCGTTCTGAATAGAGCCTCTCTCCTCAGCTCATACTTATGATTAGCTTTGATTTATCAACACCCAACTGTAAAATACTTGACCAAAAGTACAACTTTAACACAACTACATTTTGCATCACCGGCAAAGATTAATTTATTTAACCTCGTATTAGCTATTGTTATTTTTTTTTATTGGATTCAGAATCCCAGCTGAGCCGTGAAAGGCCAAGCTCTGAAGGGCCAGTTTAACCTACAGCCCAAGTTAAGCTAGACTAAAAACTTACGGACTTGTAGGCCCTATTAGGTCCTACCTCAGGGTTGCTGACTCGATGTGGGCCCACCTTAGGCCTCAGTTGCATAAAATTAAGATAAAAAACAAAAGGGGCACTATTTATGGTCTTCTTTCTAAACCTTGCAACAACAACACAACCTGCACTATTGCACGATGCAAAATCTGTATCTAAACAACCAAACTGAATTGCAAGAGAGCTCTCTATAAGACCACGCCCTGTAAGTGCCGCATTCAACAAACGAGTAGGAAGGACGCGCAGCGCCCAAAAAAAATGATGCCGCAAGAGTGCCTAAACAATGATGCCACAAGAGCCCAAAAATGCTAGCTCTAAATTAAGTTAATTTTTCACTAACCTTACAATTATGAGATGGATGTAGAATGTATATACACCTTAACTTAATATATACAAGCAATGCTGCATCAATATCGCCTTGGGACAACAATGGCTCTTCCTCTTCTAGATTTTCTAACAGCTATACAAAAACAACAAACAAAACAAATCTTTATTGCAAATCATTCACCATCCATAGCCACTTAACCTAACACGCAAGCACAATCTTACGTATTATACACTGAACTTAATACAAAAATAAGGCCAACATAGCCACTTAACCTAGCATATTGGCATACTGTTTGATTAATTATCTGCCAATTTTATGTATATTGTTATTACACGAGACATCATGAACTGAAAAAGGCCATTTGTATACGTAGAAAATAATTGTAGCTTAATGAAAAAATCAGAGAAATTATGAAAATAAAAGAGTTTAATAAAAATGCTGATGAATTATGGGAAGCTGAGTTCGTATATGATTTTGTGGTAACTATATTTTAAATTATTAATTATAGAACAAACAAAACATATTTGTTGCGGATCATTCACAATCCATAGTCACTTAACCTAACATACAAGTACAATCTTACATATTATACACTGAACGTAATACAAAAATAAGGCCAACATAGCCACTTAACCTAACATACAAGTACAAAAATAAGGCCAGCATAGCCATTTACTTCAACATACAAATACAATCTTATTATAACACAACTTAATATGCATATATAATCTTCGCTACATTACAAAATAAGGTATTGTAAACCAGCAGTTGTCTAAATCAAGACTGCCATATAGGTGAGAGGTACACAGTATCTGAAGACAGGACATTGCACACTAACACATTACAGCTATTTCGGACCCTGGTAATGAAATTATATATATTCTTCCGGCTTAACATTTGGCTGGTAGGTAGGTTACGCGTAGTAAACATAAAACTGGCACTGCACCATTTTGGTTCCATACATACACACGAAAAATATTATTATAAGCAACAGAGAGTTTATTCATACTATACAATAATACTATACTATACTATATAATACTATACAATAATCAACTCTTGTCTCCAAGCAGTTATTCCAACAATATATACATTAATCATCACAGGGGAGAACAAAAAATGTACAAGTTATCTTTCCAATCGACTATTGTGACTATTTCTGTTGTCAGCTTCTGTACAAACGGCAATAAGGAGAATTTTTTACAAAATATATGTACATAATCAACCATGCGCTTTTTACACATGTACAGTATTTAATACCTAAAGCTTAATAACTATCCATGCATATTTACACAAGCCATGTCTAAAGGCATATTACATATACAGGGCGTCCCAAAAAAATGTATACACACTTTAAATAATTATAAAGGCAGTGTTTATTAAAATACATTTCATTTTCAAAATGTAATAGAATCTACAGACATTATTTAATTGTTTTGTCAACGCCTGTTTTCAAACTGACGTCCGTTCTGGTCCAGGCACTGCTGATAACGCGAAGCAATGGAATCGCAAACATCACGAAACATTTCGTTTGGTATTTGTGTGCATTCTCGTTCAATGGCTGCTCTCAATTCAGCGATCTTGCATGTTTTATAGCGTAGACTTTGTCTTTAAGTATCCCCATAAAAAAAAGTATAGTGGTGTGAGGTCTGGTGAACGCGGAGGGATTCTACGAAACCCCTTCGTCCAATCCACATCCACATCGTGCCAAGTACCACTCGCAATACTCCACTCTTCGGTCCGGATCATCTTCATTAATAGCATGGACTAATCTTGGAATGTAACTTTTCCATTGACAGCGCTTCAAAATGCGTTGGACAGACGATTCTGAGATTCCTACCTACCTCACGACTCGCTTGCCGCACAGATTTTCTTGGACTTTGGTGATACGTTTCCAGTACTCTTTCTTGCTTTGTGGGGCTTGTCGATATCCGTGGTCTTCCGGAACGCTTCTTGTGGACATTCTGAACAGTTCCATCGGCTTCAAACTTATCTCTAATTCGAGTGATGGTAAGTCGCGTTGGTGGATCTGTTTGAAAACTCCCTCCTAACGTCTTTGCACTTCAACTGCGTTTTCACACTTCCAGTAGCATTTTAGAATGAATTTCCTTTGTTCAAAGCTTAGTCTGACTGCCATATTAATTCTAATGGGTTTAACTTGGAAAGAAAGAAACATCAATTGAGCTATCAGCTGTTAAAGTGTGTATACATTTTTTTGGGACGCCCTGTATATATATATATATATATATATATATATAAGGAGGAGCTTGTAGGCGTCATTCCAACAGAAGAGAGGAAGTGTCTGAACCCTGTTTCTCCCATCACTCTCCTCCTTAGCTGATCTTTTTCCGTGTCTCATCTACCCTTTGAGTAGCGTAGCATCCTCTCAAACACACACACATCTCTCCATATTCCTCACTACATATACATGCAGCTTGCACACTATAGAGGCTTTTCCAAAAAGTATAGTTTTCAGCAGCCTCGGAGATTCGCAATTGGCCCCTCCTTCCTGCCTGCATCGTATATATTACCAAGCAAGTCTCTCAACGGTTTACATGTTTCCTCAGTGTCTAAAATTTATAAAGCTTTTCTTATTGCTTTCCTTATTGTACAGGACAGCACAACCGAATTTTTAAATGGCATTTAATTATTATGTTGAGCTACATAGCTAGATAAGCCCCGCCACAGCTTAGTTTCTTAGCATAATCATGAAACATGAAAAAAGATTATATTATTCTTTATAATTCTTTTAGTACCTTACCTACCAACAAATGTTAAACCAATGCTGTTGTAATTTCTTCGCATCCTTTCCGTCAATGGACACCACATCAGCATAGTAACAACTGCATAATTAAACATTTCAAGTAACGGACTACATCTTTCTTTCATGAAACCAACCAGCTATTTAAATTAGCTAATATTCCATTGTTCACCACAAGAGTTGGCAAAACACTTCAAAAGCCAGGCTTGTAATAAAAAAGTTTACAAAAATGTATTGACATATTTCTACTAAAGTGGAAGGCTTGCTACTTTAAGTGATTCATATCTCTCAACAAAAACTTTTATAATATATATATATATATATAATATATATATACACGGCAAAAGTAGTTTGAAGATTTATTTCATCTCATCACCGACTATAATCAAAATTTTTAGATGACTTTGCAAATTGCATATATTTAGACAAAAAGTATTAGGTATTACATTGGTTTCATGTCAATATCAGCATGTTTCACTGCCCTTTCAGTCATTGTGACCTTCGATCGTACCAGAACTATGGTCTTGGCAAAGTAAGTGTGTTAAATTTACCAAACAAGGATAACCTATGTTCACAACTCTGAACAATTCCATAGGCAACATCAACTAAATCTAACTGATCACACCTTTCTTTATGTACATGCATTAGCATCAAATGGTTGAGCCTTTTCTGAGTTGTGTTTGAACTCAGATAAGTTTTAATATGCAAGAGACTACTAAACGAACGCCTACTACAGGTGACAGTTGGTACTGAAGGTTGATAGATGTGTATGTAGTCTCGCAGGGAGGAAGTCTAAGCCCAAGAATGAGGTTATACTCTCTAATTCTGCTGTGAACGTCTATCCTTTTGCATTCTTGAGAAGCAACTCTACACTGGACATACATTTTGTACTCTGCTTGGTCAAACCTCTCAGTTATGGGTATTATAATGAGGTCCAGAGCTTCATAATCTGTCTTTCTGTAAAGATCTTCAGGAGCTTGGCGACCTTCTGGTGGAATACAACCCTCTTCTAGCCTAGCTGGAACTCTTCTAAATCGAGGAAGTGAGGGTACATCTACCTGGCTGGAAGCACTTAGTGGCAGTACTTTCTTCCAGAAAAGACTAGACCCTTAATCAGTACGCATATTGCAAAGAGTTTTAACAGTTATACCAGGAATAGCCTATATTGCTAGAGTTGCTTTAACTATTCCGAGTTGCTTCACTATTCTCTAAACAAATTACGGCGAGTTGTATCTTTAATAGATAGATCAATATACAATAAAAATAAAAACAGCAAAAGCTAGTACAGCAGACATACGTACCTTATCACTCTAGCGATTAAGTTGACACTAATTTGAATTCGTCAAACAGTCTACGAGAAAGATCACTAGCTCAGCCCACACAGACCTAGAGCAAATGAAAGCATATATTTAAAAAAAAGTTTGACCAATAAAATAGCGGAACCCAGGAACAAGCCCTATAGCTTAGCTGAATATTGGTCAGTCCAAAGTCAGACTGGTCTGACCGCTTCCGAAGGCCTTGTTATAGTTGACCATCCTCTGTTGACAGTTGCTTAACAATGAAATACTTCTAGGGTTCACTTCAACATAGCAACTGGTAAGTCATTTACACAGAGCTAAAACAAAAATCTCTCTCTCTCTCTCTCTCTCTCCGTACATATATATATAATATATATAGTGTTGGAGTAGCGGTAGCGGTAGCACTGCTGCTTTTGAAGAAGATAAAAATAGTGATATGGCTGCACCAGTACTAAGGGCACCTATGAAAGCCATTACACCTACAAATTTGGAAGTACAATGTATACGGATAAAGACTCAAAATATAATTTGAATAAAATAAAATAACCATGATCTATTCAAAAAACAAAATTTGTTTTCAAAGGCATACACTTTGAAATTTGTATTCAAAGGCATAGGGCACTTGCAAGAAATTGAGGGGGTCAAGACGTCGCCGACTCCCCCTCTAGATCCGCGTGATATATATATATATATATATATATATATATATATATATATATATATGAGGGCCCTGCGAATCACAATTTTTTTTACGAATCTCGAATAAAATTATCCCAAACAATTCAAATCGAATCGAACTAACTGTACACATATAGATTAGAGTGTTTCTACACAAAATTAGTAATAAGCATGAAATTAATTAAATCTTGTTGAGAACAAAGGACAAAGTAAATCCTTCTAAAAAAAATTATTAAGCATTTGATCATCAGGAGGAACAATGGTATTAAAGTATGATAAAAGTGTTATTCACAAGAGATTGTTTTCAATATATAGATTGAATTATAAGCTAAGTAAAAAGGAAAGCGTTTATTTACGAAAGTGTTCTTCAAAATAACATCACTGATGTTGTTTACCGGACTTAATGGAGACTCGAAAATATCGAATCGGAGCCCAAGCTAATGAATCAAATCGAATCGTCTCTCCCGATTCGAAATCAAATCGAATCTCGGAGATTCGCAGGGCGGCCCTAATATATATATATATTCTAAATCATTATTTTAAATGAAGGATTTATCATTTATACTTTATTATACAGTAAAGCCTTGGTATCTCAGTGCAATGAAGGTTTGACAAAGTGACCTTTCAGGTATAAAATAAAGCCTACGGTAGACTGTGTTTTAGAAGCATGTTAGAGATATTTTCCAGGATCATCATTAATTCTTTCTTTCAATTTCAACAAGTTTCACTTCATCTGCAGAGTAAGATCTCTCCATATGCCTATATGTCATGTCTCTGAAACTTTATACTTGTACCAGCTTGCAACTTTTCCCAATAACTACAAGGAATTCATAAGGTCTGGTTATTTCTCACATATGTGCGGTGGATCCTCGTCTCCTCCACACCCATCCAAGCTGAAGTTATTGACATACTATTAAACGTTGTTTAAACATTAAAGTTAAACAAAGAAATAGTGTTAATTTGGCCAAAATATTTATTTTCTTGATCATTCAACAAGTCTTCTATTTTTTGTATTAAAAAGGTGAGAAACAGGTGGTAGAATGCTGTGAAGAATGTTCACATATTTATTTTGAGAAGAGGTATGATATATAACCTCATAAACTCAACAGGAATATAATTATTATAATTATGAGGAAGCGCGTAATTTTAAATAGTTCAAAGTCTGCAGCCTCATCACATTGTGGTCATATTTTAAGTACACAAACACACAACACACACACACACACACACACACATATATATATATATATATATATATATATATATATAAGCAAACAACCACAGGGAAAAGGAAAAGGAAACACGAAGTCCGAACGCTTTCGTGATATATTCACATCTTCAGGGACAAGAAAGAAATAGACAGAATTTACAAAGTAAATGAGTTAAATACACAAGCGAAAAAATTCCCCAACAGACAACTCAATTTAAAAAACACTAAAACAATCTAAAGATTTTTTTTCCAATAGATAACTTAATCTAAAGGCTACTAAATTATTGAATACATAAAAACTTTATAAAGGAAA
Organism: Bathynomus jamesi; assembly: GCA_023014485.1. Classification (NCBI taxonomy): domain Eukaryota; kingdom Metazoa; phylum Arthropoda; class Malacostraca; order Isopoda; family Cirolanidae; genus Bathynomus; species Bathynomus jamesi. Next base: position 111,803 of record JAJOZX010004002.1, on the reverse strand, counting down.
TTAGACAATTAACATGTACACAAAAAATTATAACAGTTATTAGAAATAGTATTTAATTAAAACAGGCAATTAAGTGGCAAGAATCTAAGGAAACAAAAGACATGGTGCAATCATCAGCATGTGCTCCTTCCAGAATATTCCGTTACCTATTGGGGAAGCGAAGAATTCCCCAATAGGCAACTCAATCTAAAAACAATCTAAAAATTTTTCCCATTAGATAACCTGTTCAAAAGTCTACTAAACTATCGAGTACATAAAGACTATATAAAAGAAATAATACAATAAAATGTACACATAAAAATGTTAACAATTATTAAAATAATATTTATTTAATTAAAGCAAACAATTAAGTGGCAAGAATGCGGTCAGAATAATACACCACCTTTCTAACAATGTACGAGTCTAATTTATAAAGCCTAGGGCTAATATTAAGAACAAAATCAGCATTATTCTTGATCACACTCGATTCAAGTATATTTCTACTAACAACAGATTTACTAAAACTTAATTTGGAGGCATTTTTCCAGTCAATGGGATGATTAGTATCTCTTACGTGAATGAAAATGGCGTTAGATTCCTGGCCAGTTCTTATAATGTATTTATGCTGCTTAATACGTAACTCTATCCGTTGTAAACAGAGATCATCTTAAAATACACTAAGATAAATTAAGATGATCTCTGTCTTTATTTGTAATGTGATCTGCAAATTTGATTTCTTCCAATCCTCGCTTTTCCGATACAGATTCAGTTTTTTTTTTTATTGTTATTTTTTTAAAGGTTGGGGGGAAACTGTTATACATGTTATAATTTATAATCGAAGTCGCGCCCTGATGACTGTTATAGTGATTTCATTCATTCAATATTTCCCAAGCTATGTATGACTCGTTTCCTTCCAACGGAAGTCACGCGCTGTGACGCAGACGGTTTCTTTAATTTCACTTGGGAAACACAATGCTCTCAGGTGACGTCAACCATTTGCGTGATGGCGTAACCAGGTTACTTTCTTTTGACTATATACGAAGGGGATCAGCGCCCTTACGGCAGATCCCTGAAGGAGGGTCTCCGGGCCGAAGGGTTTCGGTCCGTTAATGGGAATTGCTTTTGAGAATTGGAAGATTGGGTATCAATTTGAAATCTGACTGTTTAGAGAGAAAGATCGGTAGCTTGGAATTGATTTATATAAGTCTGGGGACTCAGAACGGACTCGAGGGCGTCCTAGAAGGGGTTTCGACTTATTTCATATCTTACAATGAAGATAAAGTAACATTTTATCATTATGAAACTTGTATTATTTTTATTATTATTATTATTACCTCCCTGTTCAATATAAAAGAAACATTTGATTCATACTAATCCATTCTATTTATCTCGCCTATATTCAAATTAAAGATCATGTGAGCCGTTGTGTTTATTTTCTACTCTTTGGATTTTGATAACTGGGATAAAAGAAAAACACGGGCCCACACAGTACTCCGCGATTGTGGGAATACGAAGAGTAAACTATTTCTGCATGCAGGAGTGCTAAAGTAATAAGTCTAATAACCCTCTCTCTAGTAACATCCTGACCTTGCCCGAACTCGGAGGGAGCAGGTTATTACATATATATATATACGGTATGTGTGTGTGTGTGTATATATATATATATATAATATATATATATATATATATATATATATAAATATACAAAAAGAGAGAGAGAGAGATTTGTGTTTTAGCTCTGTGTAAATGACTGACCAGTTGCAATGTTAAAATAAACCCTAGAAGTATTTCATTACTAAGCTACTGTCAACAGAGGATGGTCAACTATAACAAGGCCTTCGGAAGCGGTCAGACCAGTCAGACTTTGGACTGACCAATATTCAGCTAAGCTATTGGGCTTGTTCCTGGGTTCCGCTATTTTATTGGTCAAACGTTTTTAAAAATATATGCTTTCACTTGCTCTAGGTCTGTGTGGGCTGAGCTAGTGATCTTTCTCGTAGACTGTTTGACGAATTCAAATTAGTGTCAACTTAATCGCTAGCGTGATAAGGTACGTGTGTCTGCTGTACTAGCTTTTGCTGTTTTTATTTTTATTGTATATTGATCTATTAAATATACAACTCGCCGTAATTTGTTTAGAGAATAGTCAAAGCAACTCGGAATAGTTAAAGCAACTCTAGCAATATAGGCTATTGCTGGTATGACTGTTAAAACTACTCTTTGCAATATGCGCAATGATTAAGGGTCTACTCTTTTCTGGAAGAAAGTACTGCCACAATGTGCTTCTAGCCAGGTAGATGTTCCCTCACTTCCTCGATTTAGAAGAGTTCCAGCTAGGCTAGAAGAGGGTTGTATTCCACCAGAAGGTCGCCAAGCGCCTGAAGTTCTTCACAGAAAGGCAGATTATGAAGATCTGGACTTCATTATAATACTCATAACTGAGATGTTTGAACAAACAGCGTACAAAATGTATGTCCAGTGTAAAGAGTTGCTTTTCATGAATGCAAATGGATAGACGTTCACAGCAGAATTAAAGAATGTAACCTCATTCTCGGGCTCACACTTCCTTTCTGCAAGACTACATACACATCTATCAGCCTTCAGTACCAACTTTGTGTTCACGGGTACCCTTGAGCAGTTAATCCTACATGATGTAGTTACATACACGCAATCACTGATGCCTGGCCAGTAATCACTTATCCCCTCTGTGATCACATAAGCAAAGTTAATTATAGTGATGCTAGCCACCATTACCTGTAGTGAGCGCTCGTTTAGTAGTCTCTTGTGTATTAAAACTTATCCGAGTTGAAACACGACCCAGAAAAGGCTCAACCATTTGATGCTAATGCATGTACATAAAGAAAGGTGTGATGAATTAGATTTAGTTGATGTTGCCTATGGAATTGTTCAGAGTTCTGAACATAGGTTATCCTTGTTTGGTAAATTTAACACAATGTACTTTGCCAAGACCATTGTTCTGGTACGATCGAAGGTCACAATGACTGAAAGGGCAGTGAAACATGCTGATATTGACAAGAAACCAGTGTAATACCTAATGCTTTTTGTCTAAATACTGTATATGCAATTAGCAAACTCGTCTAAAGTTTTGATTATAGTCGGTCATGAGATTAAATAAATCTCCAAACTATTATACTTTTGCCGTGTATATATATATATATATATATATATATATATATATATATATATATATAGGGTGTTTCATAACATGTGGGACGCACTTTCAGGATGGAATCAGGACCTGAAAACAATGAAAAAAGGTTATATAAACATATGCCGGAAATCGCTTTGTTTCCGAGTTATTTGTTCCAGCAGGTATTCCCCTTACCTTTAAAGGAAGTGCTCAAAGTGACCGCCTTGCGCTTGAACACACGCCTGAACACGCCTTGTCATAGACTGCTTGACGCGTTCAAACATTCCAAGTATTGCTCGGACCGATTAAGTTGTCGGCAATAAGTCCTGCCCATACATTCATACTAAGTTGTTGTTGGTGCCTTGACTGGGTGATGGCATGTGGATTCTCTTCGACCCAGTGATGAATGTTGTAAAAATTGATCACGCCATTTCTTGTGAAGGCAGCCTCATCAGAAAACAACAAGGAGGATGGAAAAAGAGGATCGCGAGCATACTGTTGAAGGAACCAAGTCCTGTACAAAAAGCCTCTCTTGGTGGGAAATCAGCTTCAGTAAAGCTTTGTACTCTCTGAATGTGATATGGGTAAAGCTGTTGTTCCCGTAAAATTCTCTACACAGTTGTGTATCCTACACCCTCTGCTGCTGCTATCCTTCCGGTGGTGATACCAGGATGTTCCTCCACGCGATTCAGGACCCGCTCCCCCAACTCAACACTTCTGGCGCTGATTGGTCTACCACCATCTGAAACTCGCTTGTTGAATGATCCTGTATCACCAAGACACTCATTTATTCTCTGAAAGGTCTTCTTATCTGGCAGACGGCGATTCGAAAACCTTTCCGCATACAGACGGCTTGCTGCGTCCGCATTACATTCTGCAAGTCCATACATGAGATACATGTCTGCCATTTCTCTGTTTGAATAAGCCTCCATTCTCACTTCAAATACACACTATTACTGAATAGCACAAAAAAATTTAAGGTTGTTTTTTTTCACTGGACTGCACTTATTCGTAAGAAGTTACGAATACGAAACAGTGAAACACCCGCGGTACACCGCTGACTGACTGATGGCTCTACACTCAACGATATTGAACCACGTTATAGAGTGTACGAAATATTACAATCGGCAGGGCTTATACATGAAATAAGTCTCGTACACACTCACAAACATTGTCGGCAGGCAGTGTTTGTAAACAGTTTGCGGAAAGAATTGCTGGAACACAAAACGGGCTGTAACTCGGAAACAAAGCGATTTCGGGCATATGTTTATATAAACATTTCTTCATTTTCTTCAGGTCCTGAATCCATCCTGAAAGTGCGTCAGCGGAAGATCAGCGGCGTATATACAAGCTCTGAGCTGTCCCTAGCCGTTCTCCATGGCTACAGAATATTGAAGTTATATGAGGTGTGGAGGTTCCAGAAGCTACCCAATCTTTTCACGCCATATATAAAAACTTTTTTAAAGGTTAAGGTAGAAGCATCAGGGTATTGGCGAGGAGTTGATATCGAATATGAAAAATCGGCTTATATTCAGCGTTACCGTGACCGTGAAGGAATATGTGGAAAATTTGGGAGTACCGAAATGGAAGACCCACCTAATCTTGGATAAGCCATATTGACATTAAAAAAAAATATAACAATAAAAAATAATCAGAAGGAGAACATGAACTCTTGCTGAGAAAAATTAAAAAGACACCAACGAAGAAACAAATATGGGATGAAAAGAAAAAAGATCCCATATAGAAATGCAACACGGTTTTGGGGAAGAAGAAAAAGATCGGGATAAGCTGAATAAGCAGAATAATAGGGGGCGAGGGCGCGAGACGAAAGAAGCCGGAATAAAAATGTTCATTATTGGTGTCAAGAAATAAAACTATATAAATTTCAAGGTAAGAAGTTCATAAATTTCCCTTCGGTTATTAAATTTAGGTTAAATAAGCTGACATTTCAGCTGTAATTGTTTAACAAAAGAGTATGGAAGTCCTGTTTATGGACAAATAGTTAGGCTGGTTCATCTTTGGCCTAGGTCTTCCATCTCCAACGTAGCCTAGGTTGTGTTTAGGCTACTCTGGTTGGAGCAGGACCTATTTTTTCCATATCTATAATGGTGGCCCGTGTGGGGAAGGGTTATTTGCTGTGAAAACCTTAACCTTGAATAAAATAAAATTAAAAAAAAAATAAAATTACGCCTTATCAAACATTTTGACATCTGAACAGAATTTATTCCATGTTTGGCTTTTTCAAATATTACTACATATAAATAATAATAAATTACGAAGCCCTAACTAAAAATAAAAATAAGAAATAATTCAAATGCTTCAAAACTTATCATTTGGTCATAAATGTGGTAAAATTCTAGAATAAGGGTAATCAGAAGCCTAGCCTATTTAACCAAAATAAAGCTTATTTATAGAGTTGAAAGGGTTTTAGGATTTTGGGGACTTATTTTGGAAAAATAAAATAAACAAAATTGGCTGAATGTGAAGCAATTGAGGCAAAGATTAAATCATTAAAAAGGAAGAGATCAGCAAGGAAGGGAGTCATTACCAGGCTTTTAACTACCTTTAATAGCAAAGAAAATCCAAATAAAAGGGATTATGATACTATTTTGGGTGGTTTAAATAGAATTAAACAGGAAATAATAATTATAGACGAGGAAATTGTTACAGAAACTGATGGGTTAAATGTTGGTGAAGAGACATACAGCACTTTTGTGTGAACAAGAACAGAATATTTTTGAAATAGATTCTCACATAAATGAATTATATGCTGCTTTAGATAATCTACCAAATAATTTAGAGGCTACAAATCAAAGTTTGATTGAGGCCTTCAGAAATGTATCCATTTCTAATGATGACAATAAACAACTAAAAGCCAAGTTACCAACATTACAAGTACCAATATTTGAGGGTGATCGAACAAAATTTCAGTCTTTTCTGGAAAAATTTGATAGTTTAATTGGCAACAAAGATTATATATCTGATGTTGACAAATTCAGTTATCTGCTTAATTATTTAAAGGGCCCAGCCCTAAAACTGGTTGATGCCTTACCGGCAATAGGCAGTTCGTATAAAATAGCTCTCAAATTACTAGAAAGAAATTTCCTAAATAGAAAAGAAATAGTAAATGATTTAGCAATAAAATTAAAAAATATAAAACCAGCCAAGGATAACCATCAGGATCTGTACAATTTCTATTGTGAAATTGAATGCATGTTAGGTCATCTACAAAATAATGATAGATCTAGAGAAATCAGCATGGTTTATCCAAGCCATAATATTTGATTGTTTACCTACCCAAATTAGGGATATTTTCCAAAGAATAACGGGAAATACATACCCTACCCTTGGTGAAATAAGGAATGAATTTCCAAATGTTTTGTCAATGTACAAATCTTCAAAGATTGATTCACAAACAAAGATTGATTCACAAATAAACCAAACAAAGATTGATTCACAAATAACCAAACAAAGAAAATTCAAACAAAACCAAAGCCACACCGCAACAACAACAAAAAGACAAATCAGAACAAAAAGTGATAGGTCTAACTCCTACACTACAAAATTTTAATGTTACGACAGAATTTGTACGTAAGTGTAAATTTTGTTCGGCTGATGATCACAATAGCACACGATGTACTAAATATGTAGACTTAGAATCCCGGATAAACAGGTGTTCTCAGTTAAACCTTTGTACTAAATGCACAGCTGCAGGACATACTAACAAAGACTGCAAAACAAAAATAAGATTCAAATGTGTTAATTGTGGAAGTTTAAATCATGTCTCTTGTCTTTGTGATTCATTTAAAAATTCAAATAAACAAAACCAAAGAAAAATGAAAAAACATTTAATGGACATATATCAATAAATAATGTCAATAAAAATTCTAGTGTACTCCTACCTACAATAACCTTGGATTTAAAAAATAAAAAGGTGGGACAACTCCTATAAGATGTCTAATAGATTCTTGTTCCCAACAAACATTTGTAGATCAATCATTAGTTAATCAATTAGGCCTACAAACTCATAAAAATGAACAAGAATTGTGTATAACATCATTTGTCAAAGAAAATGAACAGAAAGAAAAATATAGTACAGTCAATTTAGATCTGGATATACCCACAGAGAATAAAACAACAAACATAGAAGCAGTAGTCATTGAACAAGTTGGTCAACAAAAATTTAAAATACCAAATTTAAAACAAGTAATACAACAACTTAAAAAGCAATATAAAATTGCAGATAGAAATTTAAATGATGATATAATAGATAATGTTCAAATGTTAATTGGAGCTGATTATATTCACTTAATTCAGAAGGGCATAGTCAGAATAGGAGATGGGATGCTCTAGATACTCACTGGGGTATAGCTCCACTGGGACACATAGATAAATATAAAATAACAATGAAAAATAAAAATATATGACTAACAAACTTGCCCTATTATGACAAGGTCTTACACAACTCAAATAATGACATAAATACTGAAATATTAAATAAATCATTAACAACTGAAGAATTAGATAAAGGTGTACAACAGCTCTGGCTATTAGAGTCAGTGGGGGTGCAAGATGGTGATCATACAGATGAAAATCAATTAATGGTGAAAATTTTGAAAATACCATCATGTATGAAAATGGCCATTATTCAATTGAACTACCTTGGAAGATCAATAGTCCAAAATTAAATGATAATCTAAAGGTAGCTAAAGGTCATCTCTATAATTTGATGAAAAGATTAAAAAATGACAATAGAATTAAAATGTATGATGATGTTTTCAAGGACCAGTTAGAAAAAGGCTTCATTGAAGAAGTTAAAGATCACCCCTTTAAAAAAGACAACTGCCATTATCTTACTCACACAGGAGTCTATAGAAAGGATGCACCCACAACAAAACTTAGAGTTGTGTATAACTGTAGTCTTAAAGATGGCAATAAGCATAGCTTGAATGACTGTCTCATAGAGGGGCCTAATCTTATTTCAGACCTTGTAAAAATCCTTCTAAGATTTAGATTAGATGACTATGCAGTTCAAAGTGATATAAGCAAAGCTTTTTTGAGAATTCATCTGAAAAATAACTATGACAAAGATCAACTAAGATTCTTGTGGTTTAATGATCCATATGACTTAAATAAAGGGTTTAAAACATTTAAATTTAATGTGGTTTTGTTTGGAGCAAATGCAAGTCCTAGTTTACTGGCTTTAACCATCAAACATCACTTAAATTTGTATGATGAAAATGATTTAACTGTTCAGTTCTTGAAAGATCACTTCTATGTAGATAACCTTGTAGGATCAACCAAAACAGAGTCAGAATTAAATGAAGTTTACATAAAAGCAGATAAAATAATGAAAGAAGGTAATTTTGAATTAAGAGAGTGGATCACAAATAATGAGAGACTAAATCAAAAAATAAAATCAGAAGACAAAGGATTACAGAACCAACAAACAGGGTGAAAACATTAGGCATGATCTGGGATTTGAACTCAGATTCTAAAGTTCATGACTCACTCTGCACAAAAGGCTACACCTTAGATACAACAGCTAACACAAAAAGAAAGATCTTATCCGAAAGTTCAAAAATATTTGATCCTATGGGTTTACTCCTTCCTTCTACTATCAGATCCAGGGTTCTTTTACAAGAATTTTGGAAACAGAAAGTAGACTGGGATGATCCTATAACCAATAAACAACAAGATAGCTGGAAAAGGTTAGCTAAAGATCTCAATAAACTACAAAACATAAATATTCCCAGAGTTTGTGGACACAGAGATACACCTCAAACCTTGCATGTATTTGGCGATGCCAGTGAAAAGGTGTATGGCTGTTGCGCTTACCTTGTAGGTGAGGATGGCAGCCATTTGATCTATGCCAAGGGGAAAGTAACACCCTTAAAACAAAAGAAAACTATTCCTCAGCTTGAACTACTTGCAGGTTATCTAGCTGTAAAAATAACAGTATTTCTCCATGAAGTCTATTATGATGTAAACATCACAACTACATATATTTGGCTTGACAGTCAAATCTGCTTGGCATGGATCAACTCTGATGAGTTAAACTCAAAAAACATCTTTGTCCGTAACAGATTAAGAGACATTAAAGAAGCTAGACAAAATTTGGACATAACCTTCAGATACATTCCAACAAAACAAAATCCTGCAGACTTTCTTACAAGAGGATTATCCTGTAAATTACTAAAATCCAACAAAAATTGGTTTCATGGACCTGAATTCATTCAGGATGAAACAATGTGGCCAGCAGAACAAATTAATGTAAAACTTAACATGATAACCACAAATAAAGTTGAGCCACTATTAGATTATAACAATTATTCTGACTTTGGCAAACTTGTAAGGGTAACATCTTACTGTCTCAGATTCATTCACAACTGTTTAAAGAAAATAAATAAACAAAGAAATAATGATAATGAAATGTATACAAGTCTAGCTACCAAATATTGGATTAACCACATACAACAAACAGAATACAAAAATGAAATAGATTTTCTAACAATTGGTAAACAAATGAACAAAGTACCCTCTGTGGTAATAAACTTGAATCTTTACATTGACAAAGATGGCTTATTAAGATGTAAGGGTAGATTAAACAAATCACAAATCACATATAACAGTAAACAACCCTTCTTCTTCCTAGGTTCCATCACATTACAACCCTAATTATTAGAGAGAAACACAATGAACTTTATCACATGGGTGTTCCACAAACATTAAATGCCATTAGAAAGTTGTATTGGATACCCAAAGGCAGAATGACTGTAAAGACAGTTTTGAATAACTGTGTCACCTGCAAAAGGATTCATTCCAGATCTTTCAGGAAGACCAATCCTCCTGATTTGCCAACAGAGAGAGTCACCTTTAATAGGCCTTTTGAAACAGTTGGCATAGACTATACAGGAAGTTTGACTGTTGGTCTGGGAACAACAGAACAAAAAATGTACATCATACTTTACACATGTTCATCTTCTAGAGCAGTCAGCTTAGACATAGTGAGTGATCTCTCCGCAGAATCATTTGTCTATAGCTTTAGAAGATTTTGTGCTAAGCATTCTGTACCCAAAATTGTTTGGACAGATAATGCAACCTATTTCAAGGCTGGTGAAAACCAAATAAATGACATATTACAAAATTCACATACCATAACATATCTACAAAATAACAAAATAAAATGGAAATACATCCCTGTTGCATCACCATGGTATGGAGCAATCTGGGAAAGGAATATCCAAACAATAAAGAATTGCCTAAAGAAATCAATAGGTAAAAAACAAATTGAATTCTTTGAACTTCTCACTCTCATTAGTGAAATTGAGAATGTTGTCAATAACAGACCTCTTACTTATGTAGGGGATAATATTAATGATGTAGAGCCTCTCACCCCAAATCATTTGATTAAGGGAGAAGTCATTAACCTTCTACCTGATTACAATATCTCCTTGGATGATCCACCTTGGAGTGATAATAATCATGATTTGCAAAATAGATTATCACAAATAACAAATATAAAAACAAAATTTAAAAAGCAATGGAGTGATGAATACCTTGTTGGGTTGAGAGAAAGACATAAATATATACAAAACAAAGACTGGGTTAATGAAATCAGGGTAGGAGATGTAGTTCTAATTAGACAAAATACACCAAGACAGTGTTGGCCATTAGGTAGAGTTTTAGAACTAAAAACTGGGGAAGATGGATTAACCAGGGTTGTAAAACTTAAAACTGCTTCAGGTGAAACTATAAGAGATGTATCACTCTTATACCCCCTAGAAGTAGGACCAACTACTGTTAACAAAAATGATCATGAAGATGAATCTATAATAGATTCTGATGATGATCAAAATTTGACCCAAACTATACCAAACCTAACCTGTTCAATAAATGATGTAACTAGTCCTACTACTACAATAACCTATACCACAAATAGTAGACCACAACGTTCAACTGCTCTACGAGCTAGGCAGATGTTACAACAAAAGATAAGGGCTGGAGTATTGTAATATTTCCTATGGAAAATAAATTAAAATGCAACACCCTTTCATTTTGAAAGAGGACTTTATAAAATGCTACACTTTTTATATTAAAAAGTGAGGAAAAACAAAAATGGAATAACAAATAAAACATAAATTATAGGTAATCTAAGATGGGTTAACAAATATTAAAGAAAAAATTGGGTTTCACATGCAATTTTTCCTTTCTGGCTGGCCCCAATGTGTGGAAAATTTGGGAGTACCGAAATGGAAGACCCACCTAATCTTGGATAAGCCATATTGACATTAAAAAAAAATAATAACAATAAAAAATAAATCAGAAGGAGAACATGAACTCTTGCTGAGAAAAATTAAAAAGACACCAACGAAGAAACAAATATGGGATGAAAAGAAAAAAAGATCCCATAGCTAGAAATGGCAACACGGTTTTGGGAAGAAGAAAAAGATCGGGATAAGCTGAATAAGCAGAATAACAGGGGGACGAAGGGGCGCGAGACGAAAGAAGCCGGAATAAAAATGTTCATTATTGGTGTCAAGAAATAAAACGTATATTAAAATTTCAAGGTAAGAAGTTCATAAATTTCCCTTCGGTTATTAAATTTAGGTTAAATAAGCTGACATTTCAGCTGTAATTGTTTAACAAAAGAGTATGGAAGTCCTGTTTATGGACAAAAGGTTAGGCTGGTTCATCTTTGGCCTAGGTCTTCCATCTCCAACGTAGCCTAGGTTGTGTTTAGGCTACTCTGGTTGGAGCAGGACCTATTTTTTTCATAGAATACAACTTGACCGTTCCTAAATTGTAATGAACCCAGGCAAGTGCTTTTGTGCAAAGATATGTCTAAATAGTCTTTGGGGAAAATATGCACAGAATATAGGCAAGGGGAACGTGTGGGATCATGCCATTGCTCCAGATAAAGAGGTCATGGAGATCGTGAATGTAGGTAATACGTACATAATAAAGTACAACATTACCGAATTGGCCACAGGCATATCGCGTGTTACAAACATACCTCTAGCCAGCTACACAACCGCATACGCTCGCATCAAACTTTGAGGTCTATTGCATTCTCTTGGGCGGAGGGTTCTGTACGCCGACACAGATACTGTGATATTCACAGCGAGGGAGGGTGAATACATACCGCCTATTGGGAAATTCCTCGAAGAGTTGACTGATGAGATCAAGGATGAGTATGGTGACATCTCATACGCCGACTCTTTTGTCTCAACTAAGGGTTTTGATTCGTTGAAGGAGCTAGTGTGCTTGGAAGATGAGGGCGACCAACCGCCCCAACTGACTGTAGGGACCCACAATTTTCGGGCGCAGAAGCTGGGGTGTGTGAAGGAACTTAGGGGTTCGAAAGTGTGTCGTAACATCCATAGGAAACGTTACCAGGTGCCTGGTACCTATGATACCATACCCTTTGGCTACCATAAACCTTGATTGTTATATATATGTGTGTGTGTTTATTTACTTGTTAACGATATGTTTATTTTATTTATTACACGTATTTCAATATATATATACACCTTGAATCGTGTTTCAATTAGCGCTTCATTTTCTACTTTCTTTGTGTGTGTGTGTGTGTGTGTTGTGTGTGTGTGTGTGTGTGCGTATGTACAGGAAAAGTCCTAAGCTACGCCCCCTGTATGATCGAACAAAGGTCACGTGACTCATGCTACTACCTGGGCATATCTCTACCCGTGCGTACTCAGTTGACCGCTGCGAACCCTGGGTCTCAGATGTGTTTTTGAAGAAATCCGCCGTAGACGAAAAATTGTGATGGCAACCTTTGATATTGCGTGCTCGACGTTTATGAAGTGGTATTCGCTATAGTCTGAAGATGTGGTGGATACTGAAAACCTCCCTTGCCCTCCCTCCTTTGAGACTCTTAAGGCTACAATGAACTGTGCGAAGCTTGAGGAACAAGAGGTTCAAATACTCTACGGCTATTCTGGCGATAACAATGCAGGATTTCTTGGCACAAACGATGTAATAGACTATGTTGTAGGATTAAACTGCATAAAAGCTTACATATACCGTGAAGTGGCAGAAACAACACGTGCAGAAGAGAAGCAACGGATATGGTTAGTGAGACTTGTTGATGAATGGTGTGACAAGCGGTATTATGTCATGCTGTATCATACCGAGTACTCGTACCCTGCGGCTGAGAATGTAAATCTTGTCATAATGGACAATCTGAAATAGTTTTACCACTACACTAATATATATCATGACGAGGTTTGCAGTGGGGTTGTGGCTAATGGCCTGCGTGAGTTTTTAATAGAATGTAGAGACAAGTATCGCTTGCTTGGCAAAAAGGATAAATATAGACACATGTTTCTCTCAAATAGTGTGCCGGAGTGTGAATAAAATGTGTTTAGTTCGTGAAAATCCCCCTGAACAAAAATGTCTGGTGCGCATTCTGGGGAGTGGTAGTGATAAAACATTAAAGCCAATATTACTTCATGTGTCGCAGATGGAAAAGTTCTCTCAACGATTGCCCAGTATAATTGGGCACAAGTATTCACATGACTCTTTCATGTTGGAACAAACCCGTGCACGAAACATTAACGCTTGGTATTACTCACCCGTGTGACTCGTTTCCCACACATGTCTCCGAGCCAAACCGCGAACCGGCTGCTCATAGTCATCTCAGAGCTTGAACCGACGGGACGTGCACTCCTCACAATAGAATACGATGGAGCTTCCTTTGAGCAGCATTCTCAATGCCGTATACGATGTGTCCGTGACGAAGTCATTGCGTGTGTTTGGGCGTAAAACCGGTCCAGTTAACTATGTACTGGAAACGACTTGTAGACAAACAAATTCTGATAATGGGAATGTTGTTTATTTAAGTGTTGAGGAGATGAATAGAGTCTTCGTGATAGTTGAGAAGTGGAGCGAGGATCATTATAAAATACCTGCAAGTGTAGGTACAAGAAGAGAACAGATTAGTAATACCCCCCTCATATGCCACTCTTTGTACGTTGTGTATAAATAGTGATCAGTCATGCATTGATATACGATTGATGTGGAAGAATGCGTCTGACAATAACGTTCTTGGCCCCACGCGAAACCACTTCATCCTCGACAGAATGTTTGAAATCGTCGGCTTCCGCAAGCGCCTATATTAGACGTGCGTGTTACGAATATGCTTCATTTTGATACGGTTCTTGAATACGCATACACCGCTCTGCTCGACGGATTTACCGAGTGTAGGAATGAACATGGCGAGAATGGTCTGGAACTGGATGCTTATTTAAAAAGTTTAGACTCTTCAAAATATCATGAACTTTGGTACAAAGGATTTGAGCGGTATCGGGCTGAGCTCACCTACATCGTTCACCCTGAAGAACTATTTATTTATATAATGAGCAGCTGTCGCTACGACTTAGAAGATTATTTCAACTGACTGATATGCATTGTGAAGAAGAGTTCAGGGTTGAAAAGCTCGGATCGGTAAGAATAACCCTCCATTGGAAAGGAGTATTTATAAACTTGAATTTAATAATGATGTTGTGGCTAACGACGCCCTCTTTATGCATGCTTTTGATTTTATTCTGTCAGTGTTTAAAGAGAGTGATAACTTGCCAACCGAATGTAAAGTGGGCACAAAAATAGTCTTGAACGAATTGAAGCCCCCTTACATCGAATATAGGTATCCGCATACCTTGAGTGGTGAAATAATGTTAAATCGACCTTATTGCATAGTGCAAAGCAACAGTGATGTAACTGTAGACTCGATCTCATGCAAGTTTAGTATTTTACTTAAGCGCAGTAAAACATAATGTGTATATAGATTTCTCGTGTAGTATTATTATTTTTATGTTTATATATTAATTTTGAATGTATATCTATTTTCTATACATTTGTTAAAATTGTATTATTTAATATAAATGTGTATATAGATTTCTCCTGTACTAATATTATTATTTAAGAATGTATATATTTATATATATCGTTTAAAGTGTGTATAGAATTATTCCTAACTATTTTCATTGTATATTTATTTTCTGTATATTTCATGAAATTAATTCCAACAATTGTGTTTTATTATCCAATAAATACTTTCCTGGGTGTGTGTATATATCAGGTCATCTCATAAGTAATGTCGTTTTTTTGGATAGATTAAGTTTAAACTAGTCCTACTCGGTTTAAGCATAAATTTTCCGAAGGTTATATCTAAGAGGAGGTCTATCATGTTTCGCTACATAATTTACAGACCTTGACCAGTGAAGACGTGTGTTTTGCTTTATGTGAACCCCTCATAAACATGGCGGTATCAGAAGAACATATCAGGCATATAATGCTTTACGAGTTCAGAAAAGGGAATAGTGCTACTGAAGCAACGCGAAACATTCAGGAAGTTTATGGCAACGATATTCTGCATGTGAGGAAATGTCAAAGATGATTTCAAAAGTTTAAGAATGGTGACTGCTGCTTGAGAGATGCCGCACGCTCTGGACGCCCTGCTGAGTTTGATGATGACCTGCTGTTAGCCGCACATGAAGAAGACTGTTCAACAACTGTCGAAGAATTGGCCCAGAAACTCAATTCATCCCCGTCCACCATCCATCGACATTTGCAACAACTCGGGAAAGTGCCTAAGTTAGGAAAATGGGTGCCACATGAATTGTCGGTCGACAATCTGAGGGTGCGGGTAAACATTAGCACAGCTCTTCATTCCCGTGAACTCCAAGATCCGTTTTTGCACCGTTTAGTGACTGGTGATGAAAAGTGGATACTGTACCAGAATGTTAAGCGCCGTCGACAGTGGGTTTGTGCCGGAGAACCAGCGACACAACAGCCAAAACCAAATCTTCACCCTCGGAAGGTGTTGCTTAGTGTTTGGTGGGATAAAGGTGGTGTAATACACTTTGAAACCTTACCACACAACCAAACAATCACCGCTCAAGTCTACTGTCAACAACTGGATCGATTGAACAGTGCACTAAAAGAAAAGATACCTTCTTTGGTTAATCGGAAAGAAATCGTGTTCCACCACGACAACGCACGTCCACATACCGCTCGGATCACTTCTGCAAAAATTGACGAGCTTGGGTGGGAAAAACTTCCACATCGTCCATATTCTCCAGACCTTGCGCCTTCAGATTATCATCTCTTCAGGAGTCTGCAAAACTATCTTGACGAGAAACAGTATACTTCTTTAGATGACCTGCACACCGGTCTTTGTACGTTTTTTGCCTCAAAACCGCCTGAATTTTATAAACATGGCATTGAAAAGCTTGTAGGACGTTGGCAAAGTGCCATTGATTCCGATGGAAAATATATACTAGATTAAAAAATTTCAGTTGAGTTTTTTTTTGTCCTTCAAATTCCGATCTAAAAAACGACATTACTTATGGGATGACCTGATATATATAAGCGATATTAAGGAATAACTGGGGTGATGGGAATATATATAAATGATGCACGTTTGCTACAATAAATATATATATATATGTATACGCTATACCAAATGGCTGGTTACGGCTTCTAAACCAACTGGCTGCTTAAGACAATTGGCGGATTTCTAAGTCATATGATGCTGTTAAGAACATCTCCATTAAATAAATAAATAGCATAATCTGGCAACTCAAAAGTTAATTAATTATATATATATATATATATATAATATATATATATATATATATATGTGTGTGTGTGTGTGTGTGTGTGTGTGTGTGTATATATATATATATATACCTAAACAAGTCATTTACGCTTTCTAAGCCAAATTAAGCCTTCTAAGCAAAGTGGCTGATTAAGACCTTCTAAGCCAAGTGCAAAGACCAAGAACTTTATTATGCGTCTGGCGGTCCCAGGCGAAGAATGGTCTCGCTCTCTCTCTTCTCTCCTCTCTCTCTCTTAAGTTAGGTGGATTCTCCCAGCTTGTTGTAGCTGGGGAGAATTCCCCTTGCTTCCCTTTTTTTTGGCACCCTGTGGGGGTTGGCACCTTGCACCGAGGAGAAGGTGGGGTGGCACTCTTGCAACATTGATCAGTATTGCAATTGCATATGCACTCGAACATTTTTAAGTCATACTACTAGAGTCCAATTAGCTCAAAGTTTCACAATTTTTTGTCTTTTCTCTTTTCATCTTACTTTAGTGTGTTTATTGCACTTAAAATGTCTCCATATATTGTCTTTGGATTTAGGTCTTAGGTCCGGTGATTTTGATAGTCCAGAACTTTAAGTTTGCTCATTTGCAAACTGAAGGATACATCAATATCGACAAAGGCGTGGTTGGAAAGGAACAAATTCATTGTTTTTAAGTGCTATGCAGTTTAATAAAATTAACAGACATCATTGGATAATTTATTAATATAGGATTAATAAATATGTATAATAAGATAAAAATATGTCTTTAGTCGTTATCATGACATCATTTATTTAAAAAAGACGAGAACCTTTCGAGAATACATTTACACACATTACAGTTACAATTATCGTGTATTCGACGATAAGCGTTCACTGTACTTTTTGCTCAGTTTTATTCAACCAAGATTGAAATTTGCAATAAATACATACATACATACATACATACATATATACATCGAATAAACATTTGTTGTTCAGCTCGGACGCATTTCACAAAGCTCCTGAAAAGCGATTGAAGTCTATCTTTTTGGCTGTGTATCACACTGACTGCAGCGTTTCATTGTCAAATTTGTTATTTTGCTAATTAGCGATTTAAATTAATTTATATTAATATTTCAATAACCGAAGTATTTAGGGTGGAGTTCATCGTTTACCGTTGCAAGGGAGTATACAAATTGTTACCGTTTATTATTATTAATACAGTACAGTATTTCTGTTTTATTATTAATATACATATTTAATTATTATTCAAGAAATCTATAATTTTTATTATTGTTTATTATTCACAAGAAAGTTCGTTTTTTTTATTTTAATACATCCACCACGTGGCTGTTGTTTGTCATCGCTAATCCCTTAGACCCCTAGACCTCTCAATTCTATCAATTACTTACTAAAAAAAAAATGTGCGTCTGTGTAGGAATTCTTTCTATTGGTATTTCTGGACTCTTGTTTCCTCTTTTCAGGTCACTAATCCACACTTCTTTCCAGACTCTTCTGCCCGCCATTTAATTGGGAAACTAATTTTAATTTTTCGTGAGAACATTTTTCTAGATATGGCCCCTAACCTACGCGAGTGTTCCTCAGTACTTTTTTACCGAACCCTCTTCCAACCCTTTAATTTGCAGATTTTTCGTAAACCGACAGGAACTACGAAACGAGGTGATTTCGGCGAGAGACGAACTTCGAAGGAGTAAGAAGGAGGCGAATGCAGTGAGAGAAGAATTTAGTGCTTTGGCGGCAAGTTCAACTCGCTACAGGATTTTTGTTTCGGGGAGTCTGGGCAAGAGTTCTCACACAGCGGAGATCGAGCAAAGACTCTCCAACGAATCCACAACCAGTCGTCATTCCCGGCCCCGTTCATTTTCGGGGGATCGATGGTTTGAGCCAGTTCGAAATGGGGCCTGACCTAGGCAGCATAAACCTTGCTTAAGAGTAACTAATAAATTTTCTGTCTTAGAGCCAGAGCAGAATGACACGCCCGAAATTAGGGTGGTTGGCGATTCCATTATTCGAAAGCAATTACAGGAGTTCTGCGTAGTATGGGCGCAAAAGGAGAGAGTGCAATGCAATTGCAAATGTTGATCAATGTTGCGATAGTGCAAACCCCCTCCTCCCCCTTGTTGCAAGGCACCCCACAGTACCAGTGTCAAACCCACCCTTGTTGCAAGGCACTCCCCTCCTAAAGGGGGAAGGGGTTGCTAAAAGAGCAACAAGGGGTTATGCAACTTGGAGGCAGAGTTATCCCCCAAGTTGCAATGAACTCCCGCTGGGGGAGACCTCTTTGAGGGAGAAGGTGGGAAGGCCTCACCCCCCCCCCAAAAGGGGGGCGAGAAGAGAGGAAAAGAGGAGGAGAGGTGTTCGCTTGACAGGAGCTAAGCGCATATTAAGACCTCAGCCGAGCGGCCGTTGTCGTATAGGGCCCCTAATCAGCCAGTCGGCTTAATCAGCCAGTGCCTCTAGGCATTATCAGCCAGTTGGCACAGTGTATACTTCGTTTTGGCACGTACACACCCGTCTATACGCCCATAAAATATTACGCACACACGATTATATGTGTCTGGCTCGAGATCCGGCAGCGGCGCTTTCTTCCGCGGTTGGTAGCCAGGGTGACCTAATGATCCGTGTTAAACTGTAGGTCTAAGGCGGAGTGTAAACATCCTTTCACGAATGGTAGATAAAATGGGTAACCAATCTCCCTCCTCTCTCTCTCTCTCTCTCTCGCTCTCTCTCTCTCTCGCTCTCTCTCTCTTATATATATATACACCCGCCGCAAAATGACTTCGGACCTTCGTGCGATATTCTGCTGAGAAAGCGGTCTGAAATCGATTTGCATTTCTCACGCTACCGAGTAAAATATTTTGTCTGGAAGTATCTGGCATGTTGTTAGTCGATCCCTTTATGCTACCGCAGAGGCAAAACTCGTCAGTGTTTAGATAGAGGTGACGTGGGGGTGTTGTGTTTCTGCCGTACCGCGTCCAGAATTCTTGGATTTTTGTGTGCAGTCGTTTGTGTTCTTTATTTTTCTTAAAGTGCAGTGGACATGCCTGGGAAGTATTGTTCTGTTGAGGAGAAGGCCCGTATTCTTGCGTGGAGGCAAGAAAACGTCCCGATAAAGACGATATGCGAGCGTACTGGTCGGGCGAAGTCGACCATCATGAAGCTGCTGGCAGCGGCTAGAGGCCTACCACCCAACGTCGTACCGAAGCACAATTTCGGTGGTGGAAGGCGAAGGAAGACGTCTAATGCCACGGATAACCTCATAAAGAGAGAAGTGTTGACGAACCCTCGACTTACAGCGTCTCAATTGAAAAAGAACCATCCCAAGCTGCTGGAAGCCATGTCTGTTCGAACGATCCAGCACCGGCTGCAGAAGGACTTGGGGTTACCATGCCGTACCGCCGCCAAGAAGCCACTTATCACCGACCGCATGAAGAAGCAGCGTGTTGCCTTTGCAAAGAAATACGTTCATTGGACATCGGCACAGTGGAGGAAGGTGATGTTTTCAGATGAAAGCATGTTCCATTTGTTCCAGATTCGATCTGCCAAGGTGCGACGCCCGTCATCTGCTAGTCGGTACCACCCGGCCTACACGGTACCGACTGTTAAACACCCTGAGTCAGTGATGGAGTGGGGGTGTTTTTCTGGTGAGAAGGGAAATGGGGGTCTGTACTTCCTTCCCAAGAATGTGATGATGAACGGTGACCGTTATATTGACGTTCTTAACGACCATTTGTTGAACCACTTTGCCATTCACGGCAGTGAGATTTTTATGCACGACAGTGCCCCCTGTCACAAGGCAAAGAAGGTGACGAAGTGGCTTAATGAGCGGAAGATTAAGGTGTTAGAGTGGCCTGGCAATAGCCCGGATCTCAACCCCATCGAGAACTGTTGGTATTACATGAAGAAGATCATGGCAGAGAAGAAGACTCCTAACCTCGCGAACCTCAAGACGGAGCTGATAAAGGTGTGGTGCAAGGAAATGACATTGGACTACTTCAGGAAGCTCAGTGATTCCATGCCCAAACGGCTCCAGGGGGTCCTCAAGAACAAGGGAGCCATGACTTCATATTGATGTAACTAAGTTTTTAAATATATTTGGTTTTTTATAATGATGTTTGTGCTTTTCCTCCAAAATGGTAGATGGTCCGAAGTCATTTTGCGGCGGGTATATATATATATCCCCCTTAAAAAGTAGGTCTAAGGTGGAGTGTAAAGCTTGACCATCGTCATAATGAACAATTTGGGTGGAAGCAATCGATGGGTTAACTTAATATATTGACATGTTATGATTTACTTTTTATGCCTTCACTTTATTAAACCGAACATTTTGGATCACTTCAAGAACCGTCACCCCAGCCTTTTTTAGTTAGCTTTATAAGGCTAACTAACGAAAATATCACGACCTAACCTAACCAATCGTCAAGGGCGTACAGTTGACCTAACGATTGGTTAGGTTAAGTCTTGATATTTTCGTTAGTTAGCCTTATAAAGCTAATTCAAAAAGGCTAGGGTGACGGATCTTTAGGTGATCCAACATTTTTTATCGTACTCCTTATCCTAAATATTGGGAAGCAATATGTTAAAGTGATTAACACTGGGAAGCAATATGTTAAAGTGATATACACTAGGAAGCAATATGTTAAAGAGAGGTTCCTGAGAAGCAATATGTTAAAGTGATCCGGGATCTCTCTCGCGCACTCACTTATATATATATATATATACGCATCCCCATTAAAAAGTAGGTCTAGGGTGGGGCGAAAAGATTGACATTCGTCAGAATGAACAATTCAGGCGGAAGCAAACGAAGGGCTAACCGAAGAAAGCCTATATATGTACAGTTCCGGAAAAAAGTTCATCTAAAAAAATTCTGAAAACTATAAAAATTAGTACAAGAAACGTACACAAAAGATCCAAAGTTTATAATTAGCAATCACGTCAAATTGTATTAATTAACTCAGCCTCTCCTAATTCTAATAATTATTCTTTTAAATTATTTTATATCAATGTAAAACCCGTTAATTCATATATATATAGTTATATTTATCTTCGTTCACATTTAAAAATAAAATTTGAAACATCTGATATGCAGTTTTCTACAACAAAAAATTTAATTACTAGCTATAAACACCCTCTGACTTCCATTTTGAACTCTCTCACACACACACACACACACACACACACAAACATATATATATATATATATATATATATATATATATATTTTTATCTAATTCTTTATTGACGTTTCTCTGGTTTCCAAGATTCGAGATAAGGCATTCATCATTAAATTATACGCCCAGCGCAGGGTCAGCATACGAACCATGAGAAGGTCGAGCTTTAAATAACTATAATTAAACGAGTCTTTGTGAAAAATTGAGGTGATATTTTTTAGAAACCATTTCCAGTCCCTTTCGCTCTTCAATTTCCTCTGAAAAGTCACATGATGAGGGGTAGATTATTATTTTTTTTAATTTATTTATTGTACCGAGAACAAAGGTGATCCTACATATGTACAAATCTCTCGCGCTCTCTCTTTCTCTCGATATATATATATATATATACACAATTATATTAATCAGCGATCTGCTCGAGATCGTAAACTTTGGGGTAATGATCCGCAACCAGCACGCATCTGTTATTTTTAAATTTATTTATTGTATCGTACGATAACGCAGGGACCCAACAAACTTTTACAGCGGCTTTCTTCATGGATAATTGAATCTGAAATTACCTTCCACTTTTATATTTCAAGATAGGGCACCATAAACCGCAGTTTAGCGTTTCTTTCAAACATACGCGAATTGGACCGAATATATCTTACAATATCACGAAAACCCTTCCTTTCCCGACAAACGAGGTTGTCCAGGCGAGCTGCTATTACCACAGTAAATGGATAGTAGGGCTTAATGACCTTCATACACAGATGATTTTTCATTTATACGCGTCATAAAAACTTTACAACTAGGAGGTTCGTCTGCTAATTCGTGGGTAATTAGCTTAAAAATATCTTCCAGGTTCTGTCGAATATTTTTGAGAGCCGAAAAATACGTTTTACCGAGAAGGACGTGGACATTTCGTGAAAATAATATTTATCATTTAATACAGAGATTACTAATTAGTACAAAAAGCACACACACACACACACATCAATTATATAAACAGAAGCAACTCCCGCCAACATTTAAAAGGAAGAACAGTTTACAGAGCGCGTGCCATCACCGGCTTTCGATCCCTGGTGGAGAGCAACTCGCTCCTCCATCAAACCAGGCCTAGAGACGAGACCCCAACTTGGACCTTCATGTGAAGAGAGACACTAGCAAGTACGAATCATCCTTCATCACGTATTTCAACGAAACTCTTATTATTGTACACGTGCGTACAACCGACAGTCTGCTTAAAAGACGCTCGGCTGATATAATTAGTTGTCGTTTACAACCAAAAACTAAATAAAACCTCGTTACGTCATTCTGTTTATTTAATTGATTGTACACGGTTTTACTCAATTAATAAATCAAATTCACATCGCCAGAAACATAGCCATATAAGAATTTTATATTTTATCAGCGCTGAAATCGAAATCTGAATTAGCTGTTAGTCCTGCTTTTTCTATTTAACATTTTCTTTACGAACTTCCGTTCTCTGAAGCTATAATAACAACATTAATAAACTTCTTTCGGTGGAGTTTTATTGTTTAAGACGGAGATATAAAGCTTCACCTGCTCAATCGGGCAATCATTCTTTGATTAGGGCGCCCAGAGTGTTTCAGCCGTTAACTGTGAATATTCAAACTTCATTCTCGCACTTTCGCTTTCATCACTTCCACACTTAATTTTCATTTTTATAATTATGAATAAATGTGATAGGCATACAATTAACCAGGATGAGCTAACACACTTAAAAGGAAAAAGATGGCAGGGATAAATCAGTACCTATAGTTTGATTGGGGTTAAAACTATATTCCGATAAGATTAGATGCCAGATTGCATTGAGTAATTCCGTTATTTGTACAATTTGTCGAACGAATCATCGCAGTGCTGGGCATAGTGATTTTACGATATAGTATTTAGAAGACAGTATATATATATATATATATATATCGGGTACAAGATTAGTTGCCACAATGCGCTACGCAGTGAAATAATTCTTTTATTTCATTTGCGATTGATTGATTTGCGAAGATTAATTCGAATTATTGTAAACCGCTAAAATATTTTCCACAGTAATGGTTAGAAGGCAATATGTATATCTATCCCGAGATAATCCACAAGATTAGAGGCCAGACTGAGCTATTTAACTTAATTTGTATATGTTTAATGGAAAAGCGTTGTTTTCGGGCGAATGAAACCACACTCAGCTGCAAGTCCGTGCAACTGGTACGCGATATTTATTAAAAACTGTAAATATGAATTAGCTACACCTATATACTGGATATGGAAAAGAACCCACTTTCCCAAACAAACATAACACTTAAAATATTCATTATAGCTTTGCAGGGCACAATCAATAAACACGACAGCTACCAAAAAAGTTGCCAAAAACTTTCAGTACTCATTTACAAAGCAATTTAAGCGTAGAGACTGAACAGCATTTCAAAATGGTTGGGTGTTTTTCAAAAGGTGAAGAGGACGGGTTAAGCCAGGACCTTTAGTTTGATTGGGGTAAAACTGTATTCCAATACTGATAAAGTTGGTAATTCCTTTCATATATATACTGTAGCATTAAGGATATAAAAACGGAAATTTTATGTGAAAAGGCACCTGATGAGGTGATGTGCCAAGATGTGCGCACAAGTGCCCATAGACCGTCCATCATTACACACATTCAGTGATTTACTTTTCATATTTCTTTATTTTCCCCAATAACATACCCCGATTAACATTTATGAAGCATTAATTACTTTAAACATTATCTTACAGAATTTCATCCACTAGTTCATTTATTAGCTATGATTAAAATCAGTCTCACACTTTCGCACACATATATATATGACGACTGTCATGCTTCTCAACCCACCCAAGACCTACAGTTTAGTCGATATAAACGGAAGACATTGTTTGTCTTAGAAATCTAAAAATAAGTTTAATAGCTCATGTTTTCAAATTAAATAAACCTCGACAAGACATTCTTTTAGTGAAAGGCATTCAATACATATTGATTTATGACAAGTTCTATAACTGTTGTTAATATATGCGAAGTAATTTTGATAAGAAAACAACAACGGGTTAAATTCAGTTTTATTATCAAAAAGAGTGATTATGAAGTGAATTTATACAGGTTAAATAAACTATTTAATCATTTAGCAAATATAAACGGCAGTGCTATTCAGTTACAACCCTCAGAAGTCGTTCATGAATATGTCCGGCGAGGGCGTGTCATCAAAGGGGTCTGTGGAGACACTTGAACTTCCCTGCTCATACCCCTAGTCGACGCACCTATGCAGTTCGAATACCTGATGTACAGGGATTGCGGGACCGCTTATATCACAAATATGGTGTTCCATGAAGTCTCGGGGAGGACGGGGCTCCTCTTCAACAATCCATGGATTGGAGCTGTCTGTAGACAGGCTAACAGTAATGTCTATGGAGGGGCTGGGGGTGTAGGGGACAGACTTACATCAGTCCATGAGAGATCCAGCGCCCACGAGCGCTCCATAGACAATGACGGTTGGCCCTCCATACTGCAGGTATCGAGATAATCCATACTGAAAACGGTGAATGGTAAGAATAACTTGATGGTACATTAATATAAATAATAGCGGGATTAGCAACAATGACTGTGGTAGACTAGTTAAGCATAGGCGTGCAGTTTACATAAGAATGAATTATATATATTTACCGCATTCTTTTTCTATGAACAGGACTATCAGACGGAGAGTCCACAGGCTCAATATCAAATACAGGTTCTGGGGCACCGTGCTCGTTAACCGGCTGACGATGGGCCAGATCTGCAATAGGCAGACAAAGGACGTAAAAACCCGATAAAGCCGTTATTTTCTCCAAGCTAGTTGTGTGAACGACCGGATCGCTCATAACATGAATGAGTCCTATGCAATTACCTTATTCTTTTTCTATTAGTAGCCTCTGTAGACGCCTCGGATGCAGCAGCGGCAGGCGACTCCGTTACAGTATGGTTACTAGTCGGAGACGAAGTACGAGACCCTGTTGCCAGTTGCCCGGTTAATGAAGGACCAGATCTGCAATAGGCGGGGAAAGGACGTAAAAACCCGATGAATCCGTTATTTCCCCAATCTAACTGCGTGTGCACCCGGATCCCTCATAACACCAATGAGAACTACACAATTACCTTATTCTTTTTCTATTAGTAGCCTCTGCAGACGCCTCGGATGATGTAGCGGTAGGTGGCTCAGTTACAGTATGGCTACTAGTCGGAGACGAGGTGCGAGACCCTGTGGCCTGTCGACCGGTTGATGAAGGACCAGATCTAAAATAGATAATCGAAATCGGTAAGCAATAACAATATTAGCGGTGATAATAGCAAAGGTATTCATAAACATACCCTCAGTGAGAAATGGTATGCCTTATACAGATACCTACACATTTTTTCAAAATTATTACACACGCACAGGATTCCTTCTACAGTGCAGCCGCAAAGACGTAATTACGCTACCGTCATCATCTGTCGCGCTGTGGTCCGTATGCATACCGTTGGTACTAATATCCGCCACATACCCGCCATAGCTATCGTTGCTGGTTGAACTAAAATAAAAACGGAAAATTAATAATCATGTGCAGCCGATTAGCCTCTTCACATTCATGCACACACACACACACACACACACATATATATATATATATATATAAGCACAGGTAATAAACTTTGACACGTTATGTACAAACTAATTTAAATTCTGGTGTCCCTTCCAACTATACCAATTCTGCACGGAGTAAATAGATATAAGACAGTTCACAGTTACGCAAACTAGACGGTTCTTGTTAACTTTTTAAAAATTTGCTTTTTACATCTATACAAGCTTGTGCCTAAAAAGCAATTAAAATGTATACATCTACTGAAATCCCATTAGAACAATATGAATAATCCTCACAAGCTAACCTGACGAACATCACAAATGTTTACAGTTGTCTTTAAACCCCAGCGTTATGGTGATAGAGCGTATAATGTGCCGGTGACGCTTGTCAGTTTCGTGCTCCTTCTCCCTATCAAAATTAACAGTGCTCAAAGTCAGTGAACCATTGTTACTTCTCCACTAAAATTTGTGAATGTGCCAAGATTATGCAGTTACAATCTCATCAGATAAACTACAATACTTAACTAGTAATGTTACATAAAATATATCTTTCAAAATTTTCTAGCGACACCCGGCACTGCCTTTATAGTCCTACGGCAAGCAGTGACCTTGAAGTAACGGGTACACAAACAACCGAGACCTTTAAACGTACGAACGAACGAGTGAATTTTAACCCCATAAATTGCTCAAAATGGCTTCCAAATGTCAGGTAAACGCCCTGAAATCAGAAATCAAGGATCTAGCAAATAAGTATAATTCCCTCTTTGACTTAGTGCACAAAAGCAATAGTGTAATCAAAGACCTTGAGGCAGTAATAAACGTTGTACAACATAACGAATTGTTAAAGAGGGACAATGCAAAACTGGAATATAGAAATATAGAGCTCGAAAAGAGCATTTAGTATGCACACGACGAGATAAAGGATCTTAACTCTAGTCTAAACTCGTTTACTAAAAATAATCGTAGCATAGAGATGATAAAAAACGAGCACGATTCAATTAGGAATAAATTAAACAGCCTAGACGATAATTCACGTGCCAATAACTTAGTCATAATTGGGGTTTCTGAAATGAATAGAGAAACAAAAAGGCGAAACGAAGAAAAAGGTGGAGGACATAGTAAAAGATAGACTGAATTTGGGGAATATTAAGATCAAAAGTGCTTTTAGATTAAAAAAAACAAATTCCACCACAAAAAGCAAATTCTAGAGTTAAAGACACGACTGAATCTAAGACGCCCACTTCAACTATAAAAGTAATGTGAGAATGAAACCTACAGAGATTTAATACTAAAAAACAGAAGAAAGCTGAAAGGATAAACAATCTTCGTCAATAACGACGTATGTGAGGAAACACGTAAAATTCGTAAAGAAAAGCTCCCTAAACTCATAGAAGCGAGGAGACTCGGGAAAGTTGCCTACTTCCTTGGAGCGAAGTTAATTATTAAAGAAAGAGAGACTCCTCCTAGGATTAATGTCCACTAATATTGTTTAATATTGTAATACATGTTTTAGCTATTAATAATACTTATTTATTTATTATTAACAACTAGCTGCTTATTTTTAATAAGACCCCAGTAAAACCTAAAACTTAAGGGCCAAATTAAACATTAAACGGTGCTACTGTAGTATTGGGTCTACCTACGATTCGGCGGTCTACCTTTTAATTATAGCTTCTTATCTTCTTATTAGGTTCATTGTACGCCCTTGACGATTGGTTAGGTTAAGTCGTGATATTTTCGTTAAAACTAACGAAAATATCACGACTTAACCTAACCAATCATCGAGGGCGTACTGTAGTATGCGGTCTACCGTTAAGTATGCGGTAGTAGTATGTTTAACTTCTTTAATAATTCCTTAATTGTGTAAATTAAATTATAATTCCTTTTAAATATTTTGAACGGTAGACCGCATACTACAGTAGAAACTTAACGGTAGACCGCATACTACAGTAGAAACTTAACGGTAGACCGCATACTACAGTAGAAACTTAACGGTAGACCGCATACTACAGTAGAAACTTAACGGTAGACCGCATACTACAGTAGAAACTTAACGGTAGACCGCATACTACAGTAGAAACTTAACGGTAGACCGCATACTACAGTAGAAACTTAACGGTAGACCGCATACTACAGTAGAAACTTAACGGTAGACCGCATACTACAGTAGAAACTTAACGGTAGACCGCATACTACAGTAGAAACTTAACGGTAGACCGCATACTACAGTAGAAACTTAACGGTAGACCGCATACTACAGTAGAAACTTAACGGTAGACCGCATACTACAGTAGAAACTTAACGGTAGACCGCATACTACAGTAGAAACTTAACGGTAGACCGCATACTACAGTAGAAACTTAACGGTAGACCGCATACTACAGTAGCACCCATTAAACAAAACAACTAGTCGATCTTCATAATTATTCACGTTACTGTAAACTGAAAAAATTTATTTATTTTATTATTATTAATAAAGGTTATTCTATTCTAATCTAATCTATTCTATTCTATGGACGTTAAATTAACAGTACACAACTATTATTTGTAATAGTATTTTACCGAATTTAAAAACAATAAAATACAGTTTACAGTAGGAAATTTAAAAAATTTAACCGTACAAATAAAAATTGCATTACATACCTCTCATTACGACCACAGATGAGATATTCCATCATTCCATTATATCAAGATCTTTTCAAAGATGAATTTGGAGCGTGATGGAGCTGAAAGGTATAACGACCTTTGATGAACTGATCCATTAAACTGCGGGCAAGTGTTTGAGTGCTGTCACATCTCGCATGTGTGTATATATATATACGTACAGTACCTACACTATGCTACACAAACTTGCTGGCTATTTCAGGATCACTGACCATTAATCGAAAATGTATGAATGCCCTGTGCTTTCTCACTCACGACACACGTCACGTCACTCTCACACACACACACACACACACACACACACATCAATTATATATATATAATATATATATATATATATATATACACACACGGGTCGTTGTTGGTGTCAAAACATTTTATTTTGACATAACTCATGCTTTAGTCAATTATCCTCCCGCGTTACATACACATTCTGTATATGTAAACGACCTAGGGAAATCATGAAATCTTATAGTTGGGTAAAACTTACTCCTTTAAGCACTACATATGTACGGCTCACTGAACTGTGATCTGGTAGGCTTACAATAGTGCCCTGAGGGGAAATTTGAAGCTTATAAAAATCTTGTACTGACGTCTGGTGAATTGTTTGTGTAAAGGATCTAGCTAGATAAGAGCCATTAGCAGAGTGCATTAGTGCTGCTTATTAAAAACATTCTCAATTCTGCTGGGTGAGTATTTTTTGCTGGTATAGCAATAGTGTATGTAAAATATTTCTATGTGTAAATTAATGTTTATAAGCACTGATAACAATTTATCTGCTGCAAAAGTTTATCAGTATTCAAATATACATATGTCTGTAATTATACAGGCTAAACTTTAAAACGCGAATGAGTATTCATTAAGTTTAAGAACCGTATTTTTACTCCTTAAATTAGAGATTAAACTATTACACTTCTGGTAATTTAATCATATACATTATATATATATATATATATATATATATATATATACATTGTGCATATTTTAAGGTTAAGACCGTTTTAATTAGAGGTTAAACTATTACACTTGCAGCAATTACTCATATAGCAATATATATACATTGGGTACTTTTGCATTATCCTCCCAACACTAATTTTTTTTTTTTATAACGGCTAACGCCTGCGGCGGGCTGTTTTTACCGTAACCTAACCTAACCTAACCTAATACCAACACTAATTTTTTTTATAATGGAAGGAAAATAAAGTACCATAACCAAAACCAAACCAACATTATATAAAAAAATTAGTGTTGGGAGGATAATGCAAAAGAACCATACATTGCGCATATTTTAAGATAAGGCACTTTTAATTAGAGGTTAAACTATTACGCATGTGATAATTAATCACGGTCTAATAAATATACATTGTGCTTATTTTAAGATAAGGCCCTTTTAATTAGAGGTTAAACTATTACGCATGTGACAGTTTAACCACGGCCTAATATATATACATTGTGCTTATTTTAAGATAAGGCTCTTTATTTTCTTATACAATCATATGCTACACAGTTATAAACACGTGAACACCAATCTGGATAACGATATAGGCTGTATGAGTTTACTCATTATTTGTGTTGCAGATATGTTCGAATGCTACAGCACAGAGACGGTGGACCTCACACCTAGGTAATAATCTTACATTACTTATACGCGTACAGTTTAGGACTAGCTCACACAAATTATACAACTCACTCTCAAATATTTCAGTACGGCCAACATTCGTTTTCCGGAGAATTCAATATCGCTGACAGTTACTCAACTGTCTCGTACAGCGAAACTCGTAGCGGGGATCGAAAAAGACTTTGACTCCCTATTACAGCAAGTCTCACCTGGGTCATATTGCTACAATGTCCCAGTTTATGCACGCACAATTAGCTAAGAACGTGTACAGGCACATTAACATATCTAATACGGTATCTTGCTCATGGCATATTTCGTTTCCAGCAAATATATCATGGTGTCCACTCCAGAACAGGACTTTCCAGATGAGTACACGAAGGGTGACCTGTATTTGAATGACACAGAGGAGAAACACGAATGTGAGAAGGCACCATCAAGGATCTTATCCATCAAGTTCAACGACGACCACAGCTACTACGAGATCGAGTTTACGCCCTATGACTTGGCCCTATTTCAGGCTACTGCTGATGCTGAATATGCAAAGGAGCCGTTGCGTGCAACGTTATGCAATTCTCTTGACCGTTCGTTCGCAACTTCTCGGGGACTCTTCAACGACGACCACAGCTACTACGAGATCGAGATTACGCCCTATGACTTAGCCCTATTTCAGGTAACTGCTGATGCTGAATATGCAAAGGCACCGTTGCATGCAGCGTCATGCAATTCACTTGGTCGACCTTGCACAGCTTCTCAGGAGCCCTTCACTGATGCCTAGTCACCGCACGCTGGTACAGCCAGAATCGGCCCCCTCGTCTCCTCAGGTGTCTGTGTGTCAACGAGCAGCCGATTTTAATGACAGATCGACTCATACGGTACACAACACGTGAGTAGAATGTGTCGCGGTAATAGCAATAACAATAGAGAGATAATTACACTACGTGAATTGATATTACTCTGTAGCCATGTAATGACATAAAATAATGTGAACGTTGCACCCGTATAAAAGCTAGGAAATTACTATATTTCGTGCTTCCGCTGAGAAGAAACGCATAAATTTTGAACGGGGATGGTTTTACAGTCAAGGAATATATCTGCACATATTTATATATGCATATTTGTATACCCGTTGTACAGCACGCCCTCCTTAATTTGCCTAACCACAAGCGATGCCGATAGTTCAGACGATTTTGATTTTTCCACCCCGAGAAGAAAAAGGAGAACGATTGGAATGTGAGCTCGCAAAGATTTGTTACTTGTGTGTGTGTATATATATATATATATATATATATATATGTGTGTGTATATATATATTAGGGTGTTTCATAAATTAAAAGTTTGGAAACATTTTAATCCACATGGATCCCCTTGTTCCATTTGCTGAGGAGACTGATAAACCGAAGTATTAATTCAATAGTTTAAAGTTTACGGGTCCCCAGTTTGATGCTCTGGCAGATCATAAACGGAAAAATTTAAACAAAAATCTGTCAATGAATTTTTATTCAACAAACGAGTACCATTTCACTACACATTTTCACAAAGATACAAAAAACATAACCACTTCTTGCGAATCATTTGTCCATAAAATCCTTCTTGGTTTTATTCGGGTATTTCGCCCTATGCTGCATCACAGTTTTGAGCAAATACTGCTTCTGCTCTTCGTTCTTCGTCAGAGAACAGTTGAACTCTTTGGTGAGCGCGATGGCTCTTTCGGCCAGATCGTTGACGACAGAGATTTTGTTAACAGTTGCCGCTGCTTGCTTGAAGCCCTCTACTTCAGTCCACTCGGCAACTGGCTTTTTCAAGAATTCTGTGTCCAAGTCGAATGCATGGAAGAAAGCCATCGTCTTTCCTGTCACGAACTCCGCCAGGTGTTTCGAGGCAAGATTCCTGACGTTCTTCCATTGGGGTCGCTTGAGTTCCTTTTTCGATGCGGGCTTACCCAAACTGACGACCATCTGAGCCTTTTCTTCATCTGCCACATCTGCGTCGAAGAACGCCATGGCAATAAGAGTCTCAGAGATGTACCATAGGTGTCGAGACATGGCTTCTTGCGCAGCGTTAACACACGAATATCCCGACATGGCAAAGGCTTCCGCGTCACGCAGAAATTCCAGATCAACTGCGGCAGCCTTGCTTGAGGTTGCAGCATGAGTCCAACCTCGGATGTAGACGAGGGACACGAAGAGACCTACGGCTGTCAGAGCTTCCAACTCGTGACTCGACATCTTGAACTGCTTCTTCAGTAGAATTACTTTCAAGGAGTAGATGGCTATCGCCATCCATCGAGCGTGATGGTAAGCGCCAGGGGCTCTGAGAGGGAAATCCACCACTTTTGCTTCTCCCAGGAAGATGAGAACCAACTGTAGCAGTTCCTTGTAGTCATCGCGCTGATGCGACGTGCTCACCATCCCTCTCACCAGCAGGACTGACTTCTCCCTCAGTTCCCTCATAGAGTCATTGACTTGAGCAAAATCGTACGGCCGCACGTCCAACCGGTCGATGAACTTCCATTGTGCCTGAAACCTCTTGAAAACGGGTATATCGGGGCCACTTGAAGGGCCGTATGCACGCTTGAAGACGGAGCTGAGGATGACTTCATAGATGTGATGCCGACAGGGGAAGTACATGAGTTCTCTGCCAAGACCTTTCTCAATCAGGACGCAGGCCCCGATATGAATCCCGGTGTTCGACGCTGTCGTGTCGAAAGACAGTCCCCGCACGCGCTCTTCCATCCTGTGTTCCTTGACCAAATCCAAGCAAACTCGCGCTATCTTCTCGCCGGTTCCGGACGTCACCTTAGGAACGCCGAGCAACTTCTCTTGCCGTCGCCAGAGACGAGGACGGCGATCCGGTCAACGCTCTCCTTCCATTGCTCATTGTCAGGTCGGAGCTTACCGTCCCAATGCAAGACAAGAGGCTGACCAGGACAAACTTCGTCGGATTGATAACTTTCAGCAGCCACCTTCCTGAGAGCCTTGCGTGTGCGGTACATGGTACTGGCAGAAATGGACAGTTCATCCAAGTCAAAACCTAGTGATTTAGCCGCTGCAGCGTACGACATAGCTGAATCGCGGTACGAAATATTCAGCCGATCGTAGGTAGTCGTCACATCCTGTGAGATCAGATTCCTGCGTCGCTTCTTGGTATTTCCCTTGGAGGAGGATGGAAAAACTTCCACGGTTGGGTCAACGACATCTGAGTCAGTCTCTGACGAAGTTGAAATCACTAAAGCCCCCGTATCTTCTGCAGCTCCTTGTTCCTTCCTGGCCTTCTCCTGTTGTTCCTTAATCTTGTCCAGCCTCTTCCTTTTCCTAATCTCCTTATAGTGAAGCTTCATGTCAACAGGGCCCATGCTGCAGGAATTTGGATCTTCACGCTGCATGTCGAGAAAGTGGATGTCCTCCTGATTCTTCATCATTTCCTTAGCCTGTGAATGAGCAATGTCCATGATCTCCTTCGCTATTGCCTCCTTGAACATCGCCTCCTTCACTCGGAAGGACTCTGCTTTATGTGACTTGTGCTTCACAAGCCGGTCGTATTCCTTGAGAAGGGATTCCATCTTCCTCAAGGCCGAATCTCGACGCATCATGGGGATTCTCGCTCTCTCCCAAAATATGAGACAGGCATCCAGGCACAGGTTCAGGCATTTAGTACGTCGAAATTTTTGCTCCTTTTGGTGGTAAAAGTACTTTTTGAGTACTTGCAACTGAGTTGGAAGGCCACTTGATGTGATGTTCGCATCCGTCTGGCCAATAAGAAACACTTCTGTTTTCGCTCTGGTAGACACCTGGAAAAGAAAACAAACTAAATAATTCCACAGAAATAATTTCACATCGTAATTAATTTCATTAATTAAATAAAGAAAAGCAGTAACTGGGACTCGAACCAGTGTCATAGCCGTTTGGCGGCATCGCTCAAGTCGGCGTACACAGCACGCTATCCACTACACCATCTAGGGAGTGGATAGCGTGCTGTGTACGCCGACTTGAGCGATGCCGCCAAACGGCTATGACACTGGTTCGAGTCCCAGTTACTGCTTTTCTTTATTTATAAAACTGATACGTGTACACTACGTTCTCTTTGACAATTCATTAATTAAATAAATTTCAATACCGCAGTAAAATTACATTAATTAGTATCATAAATAATTACCAGCTTAGTTGTCCAATATGCAACAGACTAATTAATTTCATGTAATATTAATAATAAATATCACTACCACAGTAAAATGACAGAAATTAAATAATAATAAATTTCAATACCACAGTAAAATGAGATAATTAGTAGCATATATAATTACCTCCATAGTTGTCCAATAGGCTATACAACACGAACCGCTCAAGTGACGAAGAAAACCGTCTTCACTGCAGGCAGGCGAGAAATGAACTGACAAAAAGTCGTCAAAGTTGGGGACCTCTAAATGCAGCGCGATCTGGTTCAAACTTGCACAAACGTGTTTTCTTGTTCTTTAGAATACGGAGAAACGTGTGGATTAAAACTCCAAGCTCATTTTATTTTACCCTATAGGTATGAAACACCCTAATATATATATATATATATATATATATATATATATATATATATATATATATATTATATATATGTGTGTGTGTGTGTGTATATATATATATATATATATATATATATATATATATATATATATATATATATAATTGTGCGTGTGTACTATTGAATGTATATATATTAATGCACTCTTTCCCCGCAGCGTGTACACTGACAAGTCACCTCCGGATCTCTCGAACGTGTTGCTACCTAAAACCTTTCCGAGGACTATTCTGTTTGCATGTTGTTGTAAATGAAGAGCACGGCCGTTTTTATTTGCTAAATGATTAAATAGTTTATTTAACCTGTATAAATTCAGTTCATAATCACACTATTTTTGTTAATAAAACTTAATTTAACCCGTTGTTGTTTTCTTATCAAAATTACTTCGCATATATTAACAACAGTTATAGAACTTGTCATAGATCAATATGTATTGAATGCCGTTCACTATAAGAATGTCTTTTCGAGGTTTATTTAATTTGAAAACATGAACTATTAAAGTTATTTTTAGATTTGTAAGACAAACCATGTCTTCCGTTTATATCGACTAAACTGTAGGTCTAGGGTGGGTTGAAAAGCATGACAGTCGTCATATATATATGTGTGCGAGAGTCTGAGACTGATTTTAATCATAGCTAATAAATGAACTAGTGGATAAAATTCTGTAAGATAATGTCTAAAGTATTTAATGCTTCATAAATGTCAATCGGGGTATGTTATTGGGGAAAATAAAGAAATATGAAACGTAAATCACTGAATGTGTGTAATGATGAACGGTCTATGGGCACTTGTGTGCACATCTTGGCACATCACCTCATCAGGTGCCTTTTCACATGAAATTTCCGTTTTTATATCCTTACTGCTACAGTATATATATGAAAGGAATTACCAATTTTATCAGAATTGGAATACAGTTTTATCCCAATCAAACTAAAGGTACTGGCTTAACCCGTCCTCTTCACCTTTTGAAAAACACCCAACCATTATGAAATGCTGTTCAGTCTCTACGCTTAAATTACTTTGTAAATGAGTACTGAAAGTTTTTGGCAACTTTTTTGGTAGCTGTCGTGTTTACTGATTGTGCCCTGCAAAGCTATAATAAATATTCAAAGTGTTAAGTTTGTTTGGGAAAGTGGGTTCTTCTCCATATCCAGTATATAGGTGTAGCTAATTCATATTTACAGTTTTTAATCAATATCGCGAACCAGTTGCACGGACTTGCAGCTGAGTGTGGTTTCATTCGCCCGAGAACAACGCTTTTCCATTAAACATATACAAATTAAGTAAATAGCTCAGTCTGGCACCTAATCTTGTGGATTATCTCGGTGTATATATATATATATATATATATATATATATATATATATATATATATATATATATATCGTATATTACGGCAGATTAGGCGACCTTTGTATAAGACGAGGCACAAGTTTCAGTTTAAATTTCATGATTTTAGCTCATACCTGTGGGATAAGACGACTCCCCAAACTATCAAACCACCAGAAGACTATTGTCATAGTGTCAGTTTGTGGTAAGTTAAAGGTCGATAACCGTATTGTTTGTGACGTAGTTAACCTTGAGTTAACTAGTGGGTATATTTCTTCAGTATATTCCTGGCTTCTCCTTCACCAAGACACAAAATTTTTAATCATGAAGCCACCCGCAAAACGAAGAAAATACGAAGCAAGTTTTAAGTTAAAAGTGATTGCATTTGCAAAGGAATCGAACAACTCTGCTGCTGCAAGGAAATTTGACATAACTGAGAAGATGGTAAGAGATTGGATAAAGAATGAAGCGATTTTAGAAAAAATGCCAAAGTCAGAATGTTCGATGAGAAGAGGAATCACTCGCTGGCCAGACTTGGAGAATCACGTTGCAGAATGGGTAAACGAACAGAGGCAGGATGGCTACATCGTCACAAGAAATGGGATACAATTACATGCACTGAAGTGGGCAAGGTCAAACCCCGAAGAAAGCAGAGATTTTAAGGCACCAGTTGGATGGTGCAACCGGTTCATGAGAAGGAAAAGTCTGGTATTACATCAGAAAACAAAAATCGTACAGAAACTTCCTGCTGATCTTGTGGGACACTGACGACGAAGCCGAAGCTAGTGCATCAGATTCGGACTGGGACCCTTACGACTCCTCAGTAAACAACGTTACTCAAGATGCTTATGACGAATTCTTTGCTTCAGACGATGAAGGTGGTGATTTGAGGAATTTTAAATGAATGTGATGTGTTTTTTAATTCTACAGTGCTTTTAATGTTTTAATATATGGATTTTAGTGAGAAATAAACATTGTAAACACTGCATTTTTTTAAGGTAACTTTTTCTATCCTGGCGTATAAGACGACCCCTGGTTTTAGGGTAGTTTTTTAATGCTTCAAGTGTCTTGTCTTATACGCCGTAATATACGGTATATATATATATATATACTGCCTTCTAGCATTACTGTGGAAAATATTTTAGCAGTTTACAATAATTCGAATTAATCTTCGCAAAATGATCAAATAAAAGAATTATTTCACTGCATAGCGCATTGTGGCAACTAATCTTGTACCCGATATATATATATATAAAAACTGTCTTCTAAATACTATATCGTAAAATCACTACGAAATATGCCCAGCACTGCGATGATTCGTTCGACAAATTGTACAAATAATGGAATTACTCAATGCAATCTGGCATCCAATCTTATCGGAATATAGTTTTAACCCCAGTCAAACTATAGGTACTGATTTATCCCTACCATCTTTTTCCTTTTAAGTGTGTTAGCTCATCCTGGTTAATTGTATGCCTATCATATTCAGTCATAATTATAAAAAAGAAAATTATGTGTGAAAGAGATGAAAGCGAAAGTGCGAGAATGAAGTTTGAATATTCACAGTTAACGAATGAAAGTCTGTGGGCGCCCTAATCAAAGAATGATTGCCCGATTGAGCAGGTGAAGCTTTATGATATCTCCGTCCGAATCAATAAAACTCCAGCGAAAGAAGTTTATTAATGTTATTATAGCCCTCTGATGTCTTTCGACTACAAAATTTGCTTGTTACAACAGACTTTTAACCGTAAGGCACATTAAATACATTTCGTTAATAAAAAT
Organism: Bathynomus jamesi; assembly: GCA_023014485.1. NCBI lineage: Eukaryota > Metazoa > Arthropoda > Malacostraca > Isopoda > Cirolanidae > Bathynomus > Bathynomus jamesi. Next base: position 73,341 of record JAJOZX010004002.1, on the reverse strand, counting down.
GAATGAACGAAAATTATGAAGGCATGAAATTATTACAAATTATTTTATTAGCTACTCCTTAATTGATAGCTTCAGAGAACGGAAGTTCGTAAAGAAAATGTTAAATAGAAAAAGCAGGACTAACAGCTAATCAAATCTCGATTTCAGGGCTGATAAAATATAAAATGCTTATGTGTATATGTTTCTGGCGATGTGAATTTGATTTATTAATTAGGTAAAACTGTGTACAATCGACTAAATACAGAGAATGACGTAACGAGGTTTTATTTAGTTTTTGGTTGTAAACGAGAACTAATTATATCAGCCGAGCGTCTTTTAAGCAGACTGGCGGTTGTACGCACGTGTACAATAATAAGAGTTTCGTTGAAATACGTGATGAAGGATGACTCGTACTTGCTAGTGTCTCTCTTCACATGAAGGTCCAAGTTGGGGTCTCGTCTCTAGGCCTGGTTTGATGGAGGAGCGAGTTGTTCTCCACCAGGGTTCGAAAGCCGGTGATGGCACGTGCTGTGTAAACTGTTCTTCCTTTTAAACGTTGGCGGGAGTTGCTTCTGTTTATATAAGTGGTGTGTGTGTGTGTGCGCGCGCGCGCGCGCTTTTTGTACTAATTAGTAATCTCTGTAGTAAATGATAAATATTATTTTCACAAGATGTCTATGTCGTTCTCGGTACAACGTATTTTTCGGCTCTCAAAAATATTTCGACAGAACCTGGAAGATATTTTTAAGCTAATTACCCACGAATTCGCAGACGAACCTCCTAGTTGTAAAGTTTTTATGACATGCGTATAAATGAAAAATCATCTGGGTATGAAGGTCATTAAGCACTACTATCCATTTACCGTGGTAATAGCAGCTCGCCTGTACAACCTCGTTTGTCGGGAAAGGAAGGGTTTTCGTGATATTGGAAGATATATTCGGTACAATTCGCGTATGTTTGAAAGAAACGCTAAACTGCGGGTTATGGTGCCCTATCTTGAAATATAAAAGTGGAAGGTAATTTCAGATTCAATTATCCATGAAGAAAGCCGCTGTAAAAGTTTATTGAGTCCCTCCGTTATCGTACGATACAATACATAAATTTAAAAATAACAGATGTGTGCTGGTTGCGGATCATTACCCCAAAGTTTACGATCTCGAGCAGATCGCTGATTAATATAATTGTGTGTGTGTATATATAGCGAAAGAGAAAGAGAGAGAGCGAGAAATTTGTACATATGTAGGGTCACCATTTTTCTCGGTACAATAAATAAATTTAAAAAAATAAACTACCTCTCATCATGTGACTTTTCAGAGGGAATTGAAGACACGTGTGTGTGTGAAAATAAAGCGAAAGGAAATGGAGATGGTTTTTAAAAAAATATCACCTCAACTTTTCACAGACTCGTTTAATTAGAGCTATTTAAAACTCGACCTTCTCATGGTTCGTATGCTAACCCGACGCTGGGTCGTATAATTTAATGATGGATGCCTTATCTCGAATCTTGGAAACCAGAGAAACGGCAATAAAGAATTAGATAAACAACATGTATCTATATATATATATATATATATATATATATATATATATATATATGAGAGAAGTTCAGAATGGAAGTGAGAGGGTGTTTATAGCCCGTAATTAAATTTTTTTTGTTGTAGAAAACTGAATATCAGATGTTTCAAATTTTATTTTTAAATGGGAACGAAGATAAATATAACTGTATATATATATATATATATATATATATATATATATATGAATTAACCGGTTTTACATTGATATAAAATAGTTTAAAAGAATAATTATCAGAATTGGGAGAGGCTGAGTTAATTAATACAATTTGACGTCATTGCTAATTATAAATTTTGGATCTTTTGTGTACGTTTCTTGTACTAATTTTTATAGTTTTCAGAATTTTTTTGATGAACTTTTTTCCGGAACTGTACATATGTACAGTAGGCTTTCTTTGGTTAGCCCTTCTTTGCTTCCTCCGGAATTGTTCATTCTGACGAATATCAATCGTTTCGCCCCACCCTAGACCTACTTTTTAATGGGGATGCGTGTATATATATATATATATGTATGTATGTATATAAAAGAGCGCGCGAGAGAGATCCCTGCTAGGGCACTCTGGGTACCCATTTATCTACCAACCGTGGAAAGATGTTTACACGAATTTTTTTAGATGAACTTTTTTTCCGGAACTGTACATAGATAGGGTTTCTTTGGTTAACCCATCGATTGCTTCCTCCCGAATTGTTCATTCTGACGAAGGTCAAGTTTTACACTCCACCTTAGACCTACTTTTTAAGGGTATATATATATATATATATATATATATATATATATATATAAGAGAGAGAGAGAGAGAGAGCGAGACGGAGAGAGGAGGGGGCAGAGAGAGAGAGCGAGGAGGGAGACTGGTTACCCATTTTTCTACCATTCTTGAAAGGATGTTTACACTCCGCCTTAGACCTACAGTTTAACGCGGATAATTAGGCTACCCTCGCTACCAACCGTGGAAGGATGTTTACACTCCACCTTAGACCTTCAGTTTAACACGGATCATTAGATCACCCTGGCTACCAACCGCGGAAGGACGCGCCGCCGCAGGGTCTCGAGCCAGACGCATATAATCGTGTGTGCGTAATATTTTATGGGCGTATAGACGGGTGTGTACGTGCCAAAACGAAGTATACACTGTGCCAACTGGCTGATAATGCCTGGAGGCACTGGCTGATTAGATTAAGCCGACTGGCTGATTAGGGGCCCTATAAGACACCGGCAGGCTGAAGTCTTAATATGCGCTTGGCTCCTGTCAAGCGAACACCTCTCCTCCTCTCTCTCTCCTTCTCCTCTCTCTTAGGTAAGGTATACCCGTTTGGGGGGTGAGGCCGTCCCAACTTCTCCCTCAAAGAGGTCTCCCCCAGCGGGAGTTCATTGCAACTTGGGGGATAACTCCGCCTCCAAGTTGCATAACCCCTTGTTGCTCTTTTAGCAACCCCCTCCCCCTTTAGGGGGGGGTGCCTTGCAGGAATCCAACTCGGAGGAGGAGGTACTGCTATCTTGGCGCCCGTGTTGACGACATCACTATTGGAAAACTATACACGTTTACAATATGGTATCGTATGTGATACCTGTATTTCATAATTAAATATAAATTATTAATTAATTGAATTAAATATCTACAAATTTGCCTCGGGATTGGCGACATAGCCTATTGGGAATGAAAATAATTGCCATACATACATAGAACCCATATGTAGGCATCGGGCCTGCTTGACAACAAGAAAACCAAATTTATTATTTCGTGTTCAACATTTTCCATTGCTGACTCATGAAAATTACATCACGCGAAGAGTCAACGAACTTTGAAGAATCAGCGGATTCCTAACAATTTATTATTAGCTGCTCGCTCGGAGCTTGCTTATGTTACAGCGATACTTTAAGCAAGGAAGATGTTCTTTATCTTCCTATAAGTTCTGAGTGAAATCCTCTTAATATAAAATCTAATAACTATAAAAAGGATAGGCCTATTCCTTCAGGTATTTAAATAGTGACTGCCTATATTAGTTACATCAGATCAACTCATTGTGTAACTCCATCGCACGGCCCTACATCGAAAAAGATCGTCGCGCCCTACATCGAAACAGAAGCGAGGCCCAACGAAATAATAAGGTAAGGCAATTCCTTTCTTTACCATTAGGCAGCGCAAATACCGAAAGCAAATAAACATAAGGAGGTCCTTTGAAGACGTACATATACATAACTCTCTAACGAAAAAAACGTAGGGCTTTTGTCGTTAACTGTCCACTGGAATCTGCTGGAAATTTCCAACGGATAAGGGTATCAGGCAATCAACCCATAGCCCTATTTAGTTTTTTCAAATGGTGGCCCGTGTGGGGAACCGATCCCTTTACCTTTACACCAACCGTAAATAAAGCCTTGTTCATTTAATAGGCTCAACTCATTTTTGGTCCTATAAAAAATAGGCCAACTTTCAACCTAAGCCTATTTAATAGGCCCACGACATAAGCATATTTAGTAGGTCCACCTTACTTTACCTTACACAATAGGCCTACCTCTTAAAGTAGGCCTTACTCTTTACACTCAAGGCCTATCCTAACTAAAAACATTGTAAATTTTTAATTCAACCTGTGGCGCAGGTTATATAAAAAACTTATTACAGTAATTTAACTCGCTCAACATCATAAAATTAAACTCAGAACTTTAACACTAACAACAATTATGGAAGACTTGGACAAAAGGGTAAAAAATCCAGACCAAGAAAACAAAAACACAGACCTTGGAGCTATGGCACCTTCTCAAAACTACAAAAAATTAATGACAAAAAAATCAGCACATAAAGGTGCCATTACCAAACTGTACAATGATTACAAACAGAAAGAACCTCAAGATATGATCTTGAAACAACATTAAATTCTATTACTCGTTACAAACAAGAAATTCTCACACGAGATGAGGACATAATTACAGAAATTGATGACACAATTGAACTAACAGATGATGAGTATTCTACTCTCCTACTTGACAATGAAAATTACATTACAAAAGTTAATTCCTATATTTCTGAAATTCAAAACCAACTTGATGAGTACAAAAAACAAGATACAAATGAAAGCTTCTTAGAAGCTATCCGAAATGCTTCACTTTGCTCTCTCAATATGGCTGAGGGGAATAAACTAAGATCAAAATTGCCTACGCTTGAAGTACCCACTTTTGAGGGTGACAGAGCCAAATTTCAATCTTTTATTGAAAAATTTCATAGCCTTATAGGTAATAAAAACTACATTACAGATGTTGATAAATTTAGTTATTTAGTGAACTATCTGAAAGGCCCGGCCTTAAGATTAGTGGAATCACTGCCAGCCATAGGTACTTCTTATACATGATTTGGCTTTTAAAGTAATGAACATGCGAACCCCAAAAGACAACTATGGTGACCTCTTTGACTTTTACTGTGAGTTTGAATGCCTTATGGGACAACTTAAAACAATAATTTAAACATTACAGAAACAGCTTGGATCATTCAAGCTGTTCTTTTTGAAAAACTCCCTTCTAAAGTCAAAGAGATATTTCATCAGAGAACAACTGACATATACCCTAGCCTTAATAAGCTAAGAGAAGATTTCCCAACTGTACTTGCACTTTACAAATCAAGTTAAACACTCCCAAAATTTCACACAGCACAAGAAAAAACCAACAATGCAGAAAACCAAAAACCTAACAAAAGATTTCAACACTTACCAATTACATTCAAAAACAACCACAAAACTCAATTTGCAGAAAATAAAGTGACAGAAAAAGACTCAAAGACCCCTACTCTACAAAACTTTAATGTAACTACTTTTGAGTATAACCCCATACCATGCAAATTTTGTTTTAGCAGTGAACATTAGTGTGTCAATTTTGGGGGTGAAATGACTAAATTGAAAATCATGTGATTTGGTAGCAATTTAATGTAATCATTGGCATACAAAATAATATCCTTGCTTCAAAAACAATAAAAAATAACTCCTACCTACATCAATTTTAATTCAAAAATTGCATTTTTCCGTAAATTCGTAACAAAATAACAAATGTGGCCAAACATCCTATCAACATTTAAAGTGGCAATAAGATATCATTCAGAGTCTTTATTTGAAAGTAACCAATGCAGTCATGTCCTTTTTGCTGCGGTTCCTTGACATCAGCATTCGGCTTGCTACTTGCGCTTTGATGTAGCCTTCTCGCCTCTCGTGACTGTAAACTTGACTAGCTGCTTCTGTGACCATTTTCACACATCTCTCCACACTCTGAGTGTGACAAGGCCACTTTGGCACTTGCATTGGGGCCTCTTTAAGTTGTGTTAAATCTTTGTTTGTTATACATGTTGTCAGTGGTGGCTCCAAAACTTCCGAACTCAAGTTAACTAATTCTGACAATTTCGTGGCATTGACGTTTATCGGAGGTACCTTCCTTGTCTGAACAGAGCAGTCTCCCTGCGGGTCATCATCTAGTGATGTTCCTCTAAGCTTTAGAATAATTTCCACAGCCTCAGTTTGCTCTTTGGTACATTGGCTGTAGAGTACTGCTTGCAAAACTGCCTCTGGCCTAGCATACCAAGCGGACCTTCTCACCACAGGTAACACGATGTCCACCACTACTTTCCTTTGGGTTCTCAGTAGCTGTAATTGAAACAAGATGTGGTTGGGCCCCTCCATCCACATTGGATTAAGTTTCACATTGAACCAGTGAGGAAGATAAAACCCAATAATAAATTCAACAATCAACATCAAATTCTGTAGCATTTTGCCCTTCAGTGCATGTTTGGAAACCCAAATCCTGCAGAAACGAATCGCTGTAGTTAACCAACGACTGTGACTTACGGGTCCAATCTCCAAGAGAGCCAAATTTTGAGCTCAACTCTCCTGATCTGATTGCTTGAACAATACGATAAGCGTAAGATTGATCCGTGCTGAGGTCTTTGATAACTTCTTCAGACAACACTGGAAGGGGAGGGCCTACTTCGACCTTTGGAAATTTTGTATTTATTTCTAATTCCGTTGCTTCATCTAGCATGTTGCCAAGGGGGCCTGACCACTTGTTGTTGCTCTTTGTAGGACCATCAAGTTCCTGGATGAGACGACGAAGAGATAGTTCCCCTGTGTGCAAATCACATACAATCCAAACAAGCCTTCTTCCAAGTTTTTTCTCTAAATGCGTCATAACACCGCCCTGCCATCCAGTGTTCACCGCAGTTGAGTCTCCACCAACGGCCTGCAGTGAACTGTCAAGTCTTCTTTCTTGAAGCCAACATATTATTTGATCAGCAATTGCCTCTGCATGTTTCTTGCCTTCTACTTCTGCTTCAGGAACAAAGTGAAACAAATAGCGGCCACCAGGTACGGAACACAGTGTTCTTCTTTGATGAGACCGGGAAACTTTCTGTCCATTCCCTCTACCTTTAGGAGAACTTTTGTGTCATCTCTTCTTCCATCAAACAAAAGGCAAGAGAGACCTTCTTCCTTCAAATCTTTTTCATGCTGATCAGATATTTCCTTCATTATTTTTTCTTGTGCTCTTCTTATCTTATTATGATCTATCACTAAGGATGTATCCTCTCGGCTGAAGAGGCCTGCATCTATCCAAGCGGCAGTGGCAATCTCTGCAGTCTCTCGTAGCCCCGTATGGTGGCGAATACTGGCAAGGGCAATGTTTGAAATGTCTTTAGTGTTGTATTTCATTCTCTTCGGCGAAGGTTCAGATGGCATTTTGGAGCTATCATCTGATGTTGCTTCTTTCTGTTCATCTGAAGAGCTTTCAAAGAAGTGAGAAACCTCTTGATAGAGCTCTTCATCTCTTTGGGTGGCTTCTTCACTCTTCTTTTTCTTCCTTTCTTCCCTCTCTCGGATTTTCTCTTTTTTCTCAGCAATAACAATCTGTTTTTTGGTTTCTGAATAATCTGCCGAACCAATCTGCATACTTCCTTGGCCTCCTGCCTTTGTTCTCTGCGCCTTTATGAAAACCAGCTCCAAAACAGGGATCTTCTTCTCACGAGGACAGCGACAATCAATGTGAGGGTGAGGTTCTCTTCTGCATGAGGGAGAACAATTGGCTTCAGAACACAACTCTATGGGACACTGGCAGTTAAAAATGTCAAGAAGAGTATCAAGTGTGTGCAGAAATTTATTTTTCTTTGCTAGTTTTCCTTTACCAAGTGATGTCTCAACTGCTTTGTGCCACAGCTTTGTTAATTTTAGCTCAATAGTTCTATACTGATTGAGTACAGGTGGTTTGAATAACACAGCTTTTTTCCACTGATGCAGAAGAGGGGGAATCATGTCCCTTATGAGCTCTTTCTCTGTGTAGTTCCTTCTATCTTTTGTATTTTGTTCACGGAGTAACCCTAGTCTCAGCATGTCTCGCACTGTTGGTAGTTCTGATACGGGAAGCTCCTTGCTGTACCGACTAACAGGCTCAAGTGGCATGACGACTGACCTCTTGTCTTCAATTTTGGCATCTTAGGAATATCTGAAAAGAAAGAAAAACATTTAAGTATTTTATATCAATTACGATGTTTCAAAGTTTAGTCATTCGATGTTCTAAAATTCAATAAAAAAATATTTCATGGGATTACAACATAATTAGACAGAAGAATATGATAATAATAAATAATTGTAATAATCAATAATCCATACTTACAGTTAAACTGTAGTATTCGTCTAGTAGAATAACTATGAAGTAGGTACAAGAGCAATAACAGCAAACCACCGTCTATGACATCTAAGAGGCAACTGAGGACTGAGAGTGAGGGACAGTTCTATTCATGTTGTGACTTGTACATTGTACAACAACTATATGACCTTGAAAACACTCCATATGCGATCAGTGGGATAATTCTGTGACAGATGAATAGTTAATCAATTTATGTCCTATTATTTAGTAAAAGAGTCAATTTCTGAAACTTTAAGGTAAAATTGATGTAGGTAAGGGTTATGTTATTTCATTTTGGTTGGCCAATTTCAAGTTTTGACATGAAAAGACTATATTTTCACTACCAAAATTGATTTGAAAAAAGTTGACAAAATTGACACACCCTAGTGAACATAGTTCTACAAATTGTCCCAAATACATAGACTTTACAGCAGGGTCAAAACGTTGTGAACAACTAAACTTATGCAAAAAATGCACTGGAACAGTTTTGACCATGTTACCCCCATGTGTAATACACACACAGACATTGAAAAAACTTACAAACATTATGAACAAACACCTAAATCAAACCAAAACAAACAGAAACAAACTTAAAATGCTATGAATGGGCATATCAGTTCATCAAGCATTAACCACAATTCAAAAATTCTTTTACCAACCACAACCTTGGAAATCCAAAACAAAAAGGGACAAATAGTGCAGGTTAGGTGTCTCTTAGATACCTGCTCACAACAAACATTTGTAACCAAACAACTGATAGAAAAATTGGGACTTCAGAAGCAACAAGGAAATGAAGATCTCTCTATTTCATCATTTATTACTAAAAACCCAGTACAAGCCAGTTTTAAAACTGCAAATGTAACTTTAACTTTTGATGGAACATTTGAAACCTTTAAGGTTGTTGTTGTGGACAAAGTAGAACAAGAAAAATTACAAATAGCTGGGTTTTAACAAACTTTGCTACAACTTCAAAACAAATACACAATAGCTGATAAAACCCTTAATGCAGCTGTAGTTGATGATATACATATGCTCATGGGGGCTGACTATCTTCATCTGGTCCATAGCGGCATCATTAAAATTGGAGATGGAATAGCCATACAAACTCCCACAGGTATTGCACCTTTGGGTGACATAACTAAATACAATCTTACTACTGACAGAAAACCAGAACACGAACAAAATTCACACAAAACAAAATCACCACATTCACAAATTTCTGACTATGTGACAAACTCGAACAACAAAAACACTGTCGTAATCCCACATCATTTGAATGAAAATGATTCACATTGGATGAAGGGTTACAGCAGTTGTGACTATTAGAATCAGTTGTCATACGGGACAGTACAATTACACATGAAGACCAATTGATGACAGAACAATTTAAGGATACATTACAACACAGAGACAATCAATACTATGTGGAGCTGCCTTGGAAAACACCTGTCCAGAAATAATGGACAGTTTGAAAGTAGCTAAGGCACATCTGTATAAAAATTACAGAAAACAAAAATGACAATCTTTTAGAACAATACAACAACATATTCAAAGAACAAATAGAAAGGGGCTTGAAAATAAAAACCCACTCTAATAGACAGAGTTTATTTCCACAACAGTTTCGACGCCCACTGGCATCTTCCTCGGGTGGATACAGAAAAACGAATGAACCAAAACAAGAGGAAAAACAGTCCAGGGACCGACCGTTAAGAAATTCGCACCTAGGTTAGATCCCATTCTCCCGACACCGGAAGGGCATTTTCATTAAGTACATTCGCACAAATTTAAAACTATCTTCCTGTTCTAAACATACAGATTCTATTATTTTTTATTTTTTTACATAATTATTACATTTATTATTAAATTTTATTTCACTTGATATTGCATAATTATTTATTACAGAAATTATAAATTTATTATTACATTGGTTATTACATTGTTGTTTATTATCCAGAACTTATAAACCGAAAAACGAATGAAAAAGGCGATTAGGAAACAATCCAGAGACCATTGAGAAATTCGCACCTAGGTTAGATACCGTTCTCTCGACACCGGAAGGGCATTTTATTACAGGGTCCCGCTTATAAGTACATTCGCACAAATTAAAACTATCTTCTTGTTCTATACATACAGATTCTAATATTTAGACATAATTACTGCATTTATTATTGCATTTACATTTTTTTAACATTTATTATTATTACCTTTACCCTAATTATTAAATTTATAATATTACCTTTATTATTACATCTGTTGCATTTATATTTATTTCCACATTTATTACTTCCATTATTACATTTACTAAAAGCGAGTAAGGAAACAATCCAGAGACTTTTAAGAAATTCACACTTAGGTTAGAACACGTTCCCCCGACTCCGTAAGGGATTTTTTGACCAAGAATCTCATTAAAGGGTCTAACTTATAAGTATCTTCGCACAAATTAAAATTATCTACTTTTTCTATACACACAGATTCTATTATTTTTCTTTTGACATAATTATTACATTTATAAAGTACCTTACTTGATTCCCAATCTATAGCATGATTATTTTGGCTGGCGTGATAAAAAATGGCATTATTAGTTGTGATTTAGTATACGTGGGAGAAACTGGAAGAAATATTGAAACCCGTATTAAAGAACAGAAATATGCCTTCAGAAGTTGTAATACTAATTACTAATAATGCCATTTTTTATCACGCCAGCCAAAATAATCATGCTATAGATTGGGAATCAAGTAAGGTACTTTATAAATGTAATAATTATGTCAAAAGAAAAATAATAGAATCTGTGTGTATAGAAAAAGTAGCTAATTTTAATTTGTGCGAATGTACTTATAAGCGGGACCCTGTAATAAAATGCCCTTCCGGTGTCGAGAGAACGGTATCTAACCTAGGTGCGAATTTCTCAATGGTCTCTGGATTGTTTCCTAATCGCCTTTTTCATTCGTTTTTCGGTTTATAAGTTCTGGATAATAAACAACAACGTAATAACCAATGTAATAATAAATTTATAATTTCTGTAATAAATAATTATGCAATATCAAGTGAAATAAAATTTAATAATAAATGTAATAATTATGTAAAAAAATAAAAAATAATAGAATCTGTATGTTTAGAACAGGAAGATAGTTTTAAATTTGTGCGAATGTACTTAATGAAAATGCCCTTCCGGTGTCGGGAGAATGGGATCTAACCTAGATGCGAATTTCTTAACGGTCGGTCCCTGGACTGTTTTTCCCTCTTGTTTTGGTTCATTCGTTTTTCTGTATCCACCCGAGGAGGATGCCAGTGGGCGTCGAAACTGTTGTGGAAATAAACTCTGTCTATTAGAGTGGGTTTTTATTTTCATATTTTGACCTTCACGTAGAAAAAAGTGAAGTTTTTTGCATTTAGAAAGGGGCTTCATTGAAGAAGTTAGTGATAAACCCTTTAAAAAACGAAGTTGTCATTATTTAACACACAGGGAGTTTACAGAGAAGACTCATCCACAACTAAACTAAGAGTAGTATACAACTGTAGTTTAAAGGATACAAATTCTGTTAGTTTAAATGATTGTCTCATGGAAGGCCCAAATCTTGTCTCAGATCTTGTAAAAATTCTCCTTTGCTTCCGTTTAGACAATTATGCGGTACAGAGTGACATAGAAAAAGCATTCCTCTGTATAAATTTGAAGCTTGAGTATGATAAAAATCATCTCAGGTTTTTGTGGTTTAATGATCCACATGACTTTAACAAAGGTTTCAAAACCTACAGATTTAAAGTAATTATTTTTGGAGCAAATTGTTCTCCAAGTATTCTTGCTTTAACAATTAAAAACCACCTAAACTTATTTCAAGAGGACTTAACAGTTCAGTTTTTAAAACAAAATTTTTATGTGGATAACCTCATTGGTTCCACTGTAACTGAAGAGGAATTGCTTGAAATTTACAAAATGTCACAACCCATAATGAAGCAAGGAAATTTTGGACTGAGAGAGTGGGTTTCTAATTCTCCTAAATTAAATGAACAAATAACAAAAGACAACAATGGGAACATTGAACCAAACAATTACACAAAAACACTTGGAATGCTTTGGTTTTTAAAACAGAATTCCGAACACAATGACACTCTTTGCACAAAGAGTTATAACTTAAATCCAAATGCCAATACAAAAAGACAAGTGCTTTCAGAATCATCCAAAATTTTTGACCCATTGGATTATATTTACCAGCAACCATAAGATCCAAAATCCTTTTGCAAGACTTATGGAAAAAGAAAATTGATTGGGATGAACCACTTTCAGTGGAAGACCAACTTCATTGGAAAAAATTGGCCACAGACTTAAACAAAGTTCAAAACATCTACGTACCAAGATGTGCTGGTTACAGATTGAAACCTCAAACACTACACATTTTTACAGATGCCAGCACACAAGCTTACGGGTGTTGTGCCTATTTAACAAGTGAAAATGAAAGTAACTTGGTTTATTCAAAGGCAAAAGTGGCACCCTAAACCAAAAGAAAACTGTACCACAACTTGAATTATTGGCTGTCTCATTGGGAGTCAAAACAGCAGACTTTCTCTCACAAGTGTATAAAGAAGTTGACATAACAGACATTTACTTATGGACAGACAGTCAAATTTGTCTAACATGGGTGACCAACACAGATACAACTTCTTGCAAAAACATATTTGTGAAGAACAGACTAACAGAAATCAAAACTGCAAACACATCCCTTGGTATCAAATTTAGGTACATACAAACAAAACAGAATCCTGCAGACTTTTTGACAAGAGGGCTCTCTTACAAACTGTTGAAAGCAAAAAAATTTGGTATGAAGGGCCTGAATGGCTAACATGCGAGGATCTTTGGCCAGCCAAAGTAGTTAACCTCACACTCAACTCTACAACAACTGAAAAGATCACTGAGGACAAACCTATTTTTGACTATAAACATTATTCAGACCTCAACAAACTCTTGAGAATTACAGTCTATTGCTGCAAGTTTGTCAATAGCTACCTTCTCAAACACTGTCCTCAGAAGGCCTTTTCTAACTTAACAGAAACTGCAACAAAACACTGGCTCAAACAGATACAAGCTTCAGAATTTGACAAGGAGTTGAAGTATCTTAGGTCCAGTAACACATTAAACAAAGGAATTCCTTCACTTGTCATGGATCTAAATCTGTACCTGGATACAGAGGGTCTGATAAGGTGTAAAGGAAGGCTTAACAAGTCAACTTTGACTTACAACTCTAAGCACCCAATTCTTCTTCCGAGGAGGAATCACTTCACAAATCTCATCATCAGGGATACCCACAACAAAATACACCACATGGGGTCCCACAAACCCTGACGGAGCTGAGAAAAACTTACTGGCTACCAAAGGGTAGAACTGAAACAAAGAAAATTTTAAACACATGCATTCCTTGTAAACGTATCCATTCACGACCCTTTAAGACCCCAAGCCCTCCAGACCTACCTGTGGAACGAGTAACATTTACTCAGCCATTTGAAACCACGGGTATTGACTACACTGGAGCGGTGAATGTGAGTTTTGGAGATAAAATGGATTCAAAGGAATACAAAGTGTACATTGTACTCTTCACCTGTGCTGCCACACGTGCCATATGTCTAGACATAGTAGAAGATCTGACAGCAGAAGCTTTTATTGCTGCTTTCAGACGATTTTGTGCACACAATTCTGTACCCAAAACTATATGGTCAGACAATGCCACATACTTCAAATCTGGTGAAAGAATTATTCATCAGATTTGTGACAGTGAAACAGTACAAACTCATTTAATCAAACACAATATAACCTGGAAGTACATTCCTGTTAATACACCATGGTATGGTTCCATTTGGGAAAGAAACATACAGACTGTAAAGAACTGCCTTAAAAAGACTATTGGGACCAAACATCTACAACTTTTTGAACTCATGACTATTCTGTCAGAAATTGAAAACGTTATCAACAACAGACCATTAACTTATGTGGGAGATGGTATTAATGAGCCAGAACCTCTCACACCAAACCACCTAATTAAGGGAGAAACAGTAAACAGTACAGAGGATCCAGATTGGATAATAGGACACAAAGAACTCAACACAAAATACCAACATTTGACACAAATCAAAACTCAGTTTATAACAAAATGGAGAGAAGAATACTTAACAAGTCTTAGAGAAAGACATAAACAATTAACAAAACAAAATTGGAATGATTCAGTCAAAATTGGGGACATTGTGTTGATACATGACAAGACTCCAAGACAACATTGGTCAATTGGAAAAGTCTTAGAACTCAAAACTGGTGAAGACGAAATTGCCAGGGTTGTAAAACTGAAAACAACAACTGGTAAAACCACCAGAGATATCACATTACTATGTCCTTTGGAGTGTGGGGCTAAGTTAGAACCATTACCCCAAAGGATGGATCAGGATACTATTGGGGAGGAATCTCTCAATGTACTTGATGTAACTCAGACTAAACCAGACATGCCACAAAGAAAGACTGCTTTGAAAGCCAGAAAACTTTTACAAGAAAAAATTAAGACTGGTGACTTATAAACCTTACACAAATTGAGCAAAGTTAAAATGCTTAAATAAATAATAACTTAACTTTAATTCCATTAATTTCCTATACATAAGGGGAGTCAAACTGATTGACATAACTTTAACTAAACTTGAGAAGCTAGCCTCTTGAACTTTTATATTTAAATAGGTCTTGAGTAACCTTTCTCTTCCTAAATTCCTGCTTCATTCTTTTTAATCCATTTCACATGGTTTAAAACACAATTTGTCAAAAAATTTAATCTATAACATACAAATTTTTCTCCGGCCCCCCCCTAGTATATGGAAAAACTATACACGTTTACAATATGGTATCGTATGTGATACCTTTATTTCATAATTAAATATAAATTATTAATTAATTGAATTAAATATTTACAAAATTGCCTCGGGATTGGCGACATAGCCTATTGGGAATGAAAATAATTGCCATACATACATAGAACCCATATGTAGGCATCGGGCCTGCTTGACAACAAGAAAACCAAATTTATTATTTCGCGTTCAACATTTTCCATTGCTGACTCATGAAAATTACATCACGCGAAGAGTCAACGAACTTTGAAGAATCAGCGGATTCCTAACAATTTATTATTAGCTGCTCGCTCGGAGCTTGCTTATGTTACAGCGATACTTTAAGCAAGGAAGATGTTCTTTATCTTCCTATAAGTTCTGAGTGAAATCCTCTTAATATAAAATCTAATAACTATCAAAAGGATAGGCCGATTCCTTCAGGTATTTAAATAGTGACTGCCTATATTAGTTACATCAAATCAACTCATTGTGTAACTCCATCATACCACGGCCCTACATCGAAAAAGATCGTCGCGCCCTACATCGAAACAGAAGCGAGGCCCAACGAAATAATAAGGTAAGGCAATTCCTTTCTTTACCATTAGGCAGCGCAAATACCGAAAGCAAATAAAGATAAAAAGGTCCTTTGAAGACCTACATATACATAACTCTCTAACGAAAAAAACGTAGGGCTTTTGTCGTTAACTGTCCACTGGAATCTGCTGGAAATTTCCAACGGATTGGAGTATCAGGCAATCAACCCATAGCCCTATATAGTTTTTTCACAATCACCACACGTGAGAAAAAGGTTGCGGAACACTGCGATGGAGAAATACAAGCGGCTGATGCGAACTCTAAAGGATAGGACTAATAAATTAATTTTTTAGGAATTTTCCCATGAATAGCACGATCCAACAACTTTTTCAGCAGAGCTATCTACATGAATAATATTCTTAAGTCTCTTTGCCTATAGGACAATGTCGAATGCGTTGACTTGTGGGGTCATTTTTCGGATCACCTGAAGATCAGGGTCCCCAGCCTTCTTTAGTTAGCCTTATAAGGCTAACTAATTAAAATATTACGACTTAACCTACCCACTCGTCAAGGGCGTACAGTTGACCTAACGATTGGTTAGGTTAAGTCGGGATATTTTCGCTAGTTAGCCTTATAAGGCTAACTAACGAAGGCTGGGGGCCCTGATCTTCAGGTGATCCCATTTTTCTAATAAAAAGGATTTATTTTTGCGTAATGGTCTTTATCTGAATGGTGTGGGAGCAGCTCGTCTTGGTAGACTATTGCATGGCTCTGAGATGCTTTTCAGCAAAAAAAAAGCGTAACTCTAATGAAAGCGATCAACCTAACATAAATTTTCCTTGCAATTGCCTCCACGAAGAACTTCGATATTTTACTGCGGTACTCAAGATTTTATAAATGTATTTTATATTAATGGTCGAGGTTTGATTTAAATGAGTATTAAGTATTGTCCTTGACCAAAAACTGGAGGATGTTGCAATTACTGAATCCGCGTTAAATACTGGAGCAGAGATTTTCTTGAAGAATACCAGTGGTGGGCACCGTTAACCAAAAAGTTAACTTCGATAACGATAATCCGTTAACCCCAATTTTTAACTTCGATAACGATAATCCGATAATTTTACTACAAAGTTAACGGAAGTTAACGATAATCCGTTAACGATAACTATTTCTTTACTAACATTTAAAAAAATCAAGGAAAAAAGCTTTAAAACCCATAGAAAATGTTTATTTATGCCAAATCCAACAATAAATAGGTATTTAACTGTATTTTTATCAAGTTCTGGTCAGACTGAGACTCAGAAGTGCCTGAGACAGAGGCGATCTCAATGTCGAGAACTTCTTCTTGGTGCTCCATGGTTGAAGTTTAAAAGTTGTAGAGAATGCTTGGTAAGAGAGAACTGAACGCTGTCTTGTTGACGATAATACAGAAGAACCTAAAAAAAGTAAAATGTCATCGTATAAAATATGTAACTAAACTAATAAAATATTAATTCAAACAAAATAGTAAAATTAATTCAAAATAATATTAATTATAATAATATTACAATATATAATATATAATATTACGTTATATAAAATATTTTATTTTACTTAACCTTTTTCTGTAAATTTTCAATAGAAGTAATTTTTCTCTATGTAATTATTTTATCTATAAAATATTTTATCTATGAATTATTTAGTCTATAAAATAAAAATACTTTGTCCATGAATTATTTTGTCTATAAAATATTTTGTCTATGTAATATACGCAATTGTTATTTAATTCGACAACAATATTACAATCAGTGAATAAAAACTATTATTCAAATTTTACATACTATATATACTTTTTTAGAGATTTACTAACGCAGTGTAAAAATACTTATTCATTAGTCATTACTATAAATAAATTTTTCTCAACCGTACATTTTACCATACGTATCTCCATACGTATTAATATATATATAACATTATAGGACTTTTACTAACGTTAAAAGAACCTTCTTACCTTCAATAAAAAGCACACAACCTCCCCTTGCGAGATCTGGAAGCAGACTGAAGTTATGGCGGTTTGAATTCATTCGCGGAGCGGTGATCTTCCGTGAATGACTCCTCGCAGTTAACGTGTTAACGGACTTTAACAGACTAAATATCGAGTTATCGGAAGTTAACTGGTCCAATAACGATAAATGGAAATTAACTTCCGTTCATAGTCCGTTAAAAAAAGTTAACTTCGTTAATTAACTGTTATCGGATTAACGCTTTAGTGCCCAACACTGAAGAATACCATATCCCTGGTTATGAGATGTTTACCAATGACAGAATAGAAAGGGGTAGTGGTACAGTACTACACGTTCGGTCACACTTAAAACCCATAATTGGGTTATGGGCACTGCAGAAATTGATAACACTGGTCAACAAAGTTTTTCTCACAGAAATATTTTTACTTGAACTAGATGTAATTTTTTACGTTGATTACGGAAATGAAAAACAGAATTTTTCTATCACCCGCAGTTTTAGAGTGACACACGAATTTACATTACTTAGGATTTCAGTCAGATTGGAAGGGGGCGGGGTCTGCCCCTTGCCTCTCCTCTGCTTATAAGTTGCTGCACATCACTGTTGACTTTCATTTGTCAGTTACTCACTTGATTTCACTCAGTGATCGTTTAAGGTGAGTTCAGTATGCATTTCTACTTTGATATTGCTATTACGTCTATAAATTAGTCCAAATTTCATTTTCGATTCACTCAATATTGGTGGGTGACACAAATTTTAAGGTAATTTTTTACCTCACCGATATAAAACCTATAAGATCTACCCATTTTTGTTCATGTGCCCTATTTCGCCATTGAAACGCTATGATGCAGTCAACTTCGGATAATGCGGAGAGAGCTTCCGCGTACGGGGTAACTGACACGCCTCCTGTCGATAGTCCACAGGCCGGCAGCGATAAGTTTGTTATGTGGTCAGCGAAAAAGAAAAAATGAACTACAATTGGCAGAGTGAATGTGACATAGTACCAGGTAGGAAGACTGAGATGCTCCTACACGAGATAAACTGTTTCAAATGGGATATACTTGGTGTGGCCGAGACCCACTGGTCAGGAACGGGTGAACTTACAGTGGATGGAGTGCGAGTGCTGTACTCTGGTAGAGAGGATGAAATACATAAGGAAGGAGTAGCTATCATGTTGAATAAGGAGGCACAGAGATCTTATATCGAACATAATCCTATATCGTCACAATTACTATCTGTCAGATTTTAAGGTCATCACAAAGATGCTAAAATCATCCAAGTTTATGTACCCGATGCGGGACATCCAGAGGATGAACTGGACACATTCTATAAGCAACTAGGAGAGGAAATAGGCAACATAAAATTCACAGACATACTTGTAATAATGGGAGACTTTAACTGCAAGATAAGAGCAGACAACAGAGGATTGGAAGATGTGATGGGGAGATTTGGAGTGGGCGAGAGGAATGAGCGAGGAGAGAGAATGTTGGAATTCTACCGACAGAAACAATTATTTGTAACAAACCCAAAATTTTATCATAGAGAGGCACACAGATATACTTGAACTATCCAAACCAGACTAATAGAAACTCTATTGATTACATATTGATAAAAAATCGATGGTTATCTTCGGTATGTAACACAAAAGTAATGAAAAGTGCAGACTTCGCAACGTCATATCAATTGATCCTGTCAAAGATCAGGGTGAAATTTAGAAAAACAAATGCGACACCGACAATTAGTATACTCTACAATACCGACCGATTGAAGAACCAAGAGGTAAAAGAGGGATTTGAAACGAGAATTGGTAGCAGATTTGAACCTCTATTGAGGATGGAAGGAAACACAGATGAGTTCTGGAGAGCTGGCAGAGACGTAATTAGAGAGGAGGCTGAAAGAGTATTTGGGATAAAGAAAAGAAGGAGACAACGTTGGATGTCAGAG
This sequence comes from Bathynomus jamesi, assembly GCA_023014485.1. Lineage (NCBI taxonomy): Eukaryota > Metazoa > Arthropoda > Malacostraca > Isopoda > Cirolanidae > Bathynomus > Bathynomus jamesi. The sequence goes on along the minus strand of JAJOZX010004002.1, from coordinate 53,814 downwards.
GAAGTGTTACAAAAGTGTGATAGAAGGAAAGAAGCGAAAAAAGCAAAAAACGCTGCTCCCACTGCAGAGAATTTACAGAGTATAGACAGAGATGTAGAGAAGTGGGGAATGCATGCAAAGAAGCAAAGATAAGTTGGATAGAAAGTTTATGTGAGAGGTGTGAAAATAGTTACAGAACTGGAAACCCACACATAATGTATAAAATATTGAAAGAAATAGCACAGAAATTGAGCACAGAAAATAATATAGTGAAAGACGAGAGAGGTCAGAAAAACAAGCTTGGTGGAGGAAACAGAGAATTTGGAGAGAGCATTACAAGGGAGTTTTACAGGGGGAAAACCCTATGGCAGATGAAAGAGAATACCCGGAATTACAGGTGGAAAACGGAAGAGAAACTACGCCTCACATACTAACAGAAGAAACGGAGCAGCAACTGGGGCCTCCTTACCAAATGGAAAGGCCTCAGGAATTGACGGCGTGACGGCAGAGTTGCTGAAAGCAGGAGATAAAATATCTACCTGGCTGAATAGCTTAAACCAGCGAATTCTAGATGGTGGAAACTTACCGGAAGAATGGATAAACAGTGTAATAATACCGATACATAAGAAAGGGGATAAAACAGTGTGTGGTAATTACAGACCAGTGAGTCTGCTACCACACGCCTACAAGATACTGGTGAAGATTATCCAGAGGAGAATGCAACAAAAAGAAAGAATTTTGTTAGGAGAGGAACAGGCAGAATTTAGACCAGGCAGGGGCACATCTGGTCAAATATTTAATCTATACCAACTGACAGAGAAAATGTGGGATTATGGCAAAGCGGTATACTGTGTTTTTATAGATTTTCGACAGGCCTTTGACTCGGTATGGAGAAAGAGAATATACCAGGTTCTGATGCGTTTTGGCTTCAATGAAAATATTGTTAATTTAATAAAAAGATTGTATGAGAATACCAGAGCAAGAGTGAGGAAGGGAAAAATGACAACTGATGACTTCAGAACTAACCAAGGAGTGATACAGGGCTGCCCGTTGTCACCCCATCTCTTCAATCTGTTCCTGGAGATGGTGATGGGGGAGGCGCTCGGTGACAACGAAGGAGGAGTGAAAATCGGAGGAGAATACATAAGCAATCTAAGATATGCAGACGATATAGTAGTGATAGCAGAGACAGCGGAAGAAATACAAGAAATTACTACTAGAGTGGAAGAAGCGTGCATAAAATACGGGCTAGAGATAAATTTAAATAAAACCAAGACAATGAAGATAGGAAGGACGAGAGAACGGTTGGCGGTGACACTGGCGTCGGGAATAATAGAGCAGGTAGAGGAGTTTAAATATTTAGGAGTGTGGTTCACGCAAAATAGAGATGACTTTAAAGCGGTGCAAGAGAGAATCAAACTGGGGTATGTGGCGATGAATAGACTCACCAAGATATAGAAAGACGACAATGTCAGGAGAGCGCTAAAGATTAGATTATACCAGGCAATAGTGGTACCAACAGTTTTATATCGTTCGGAGTGCTGAACGATGAAATTAAAAGAAAAGAAGTTGTAATATCCGCTGGTACCACAGACGAACAAATGAATATACAGGGTGGGGCACGGGAACCAAGTGTTTTTGGAATAATCAGGAAAATGATATTTATTTTTGTAAAGAAAATATATTGGTAGAACAACATTCGTAAGAACATAGCATTTCATGTCATAATAATCATGTACCGAAAATTATATCTGGCATATGATGTCCTTGGCCGTCGACGCATTGTTGAAGGCGTTTACGAAAATTGGCCTCCACTCTTCCCAGCAGGTCTCTGTTGATTTGGATGATTTGTTGACGGATCGCTTCCTTCAATGCATCTAATGTACGGGGCTTGTCCTCGTAGACACGTGACTTGAGGTACCCCCATAGAAAGAAGTCACATGTGGACAAGTCAGGGGACCGAGGGGGCCATGCAATGTCACCAAATCTCGAAATGAGATGGTTGGGAAACAGGGGGCGAAGAACAGCCATTGACGCTCTGGCGGTGTGTGGCGTGGCCCCATCTTGCTGAAACCACAAATGTCGACGAGCAATACGCCTTCTTCGTAACTCAGGGATGAAAAAGGTGTTCACCATCTCAATGTAACGCCCAGATGTTATGGTAACGGTAACCCCATTTTGTTCGAAGAAATAGGGACCGATGACGCCAAACTTTCCCACCGCGCACCAAACTGTAACCTTAGGGCTATGCAGCGGTTTTTCATGGAGTTGTCGCGGATTTTCAGCAGCCCAATACCGACAGTTTTGATTGTTGACGGCCCCATTAAGGTGGAAATGGGCTTCATCACTCATTACCACCATCATGTTTTCATTCTGCTCATAAAGTGCAAGCATTTCCTGTGCAAAATTCAGTCGTTGGGGGCAATCGTTTACATTCAATTCCTGCACCATCGCTAACTTGTATGGGTGAAAATGTAATTCTTCATGCAAAATCCGTCTAACAGTACGATTGCTGATTCCGAGTGCAGCTGAATGTCTCCGAGCAGAGCGGCCTGGGCTTTGCAACATCGCTTGTCTGACCCTTTCAACGTTCTCTGGAGTACGCACAGTGCGTTGCGGCCCCTTCGGTTTTGTTTTCATTATTGAGCCTCCTGTTCGAAGATTGTTAACCCAACGTAAGATTGTGTCACGAGCGGGAACAGAGTCATTTCGATGAATGTTGAATCTGCGGCGAAACGCACGCTGAACTGCTGTCACTGACTCGCCACTCCTAACAAAATGATCATACGCGAACATGCGGTGTTCTAACGTCCACTGCTCCATGATGGCACCTGAAAGATAAAGGTGAGTGTTAGTTAAAGTTAAATGCTATGAACCCAGGAATGGAATGCTACCTACCGCACGCCCCTCCCATTCCTAATGGCCGATTACTAGCTATTCAAAAAACACTTGATTCCCGTGCCCCACCCTGTATAAGAGAATTGACTGGCGTTAAATTCACCATAGTGGACAGAGTGGTGGATGCGCAGAGATGGTACGGCCATGTGGAGAGGATGGGGGAGGACCGACTTCCGAGAAGGCTGATGTAAGGAAGAATAGTGGGATCGAGGCCCCGCTGACGCTCAAAGACGACGTGGCTCAAGACGGTAGAAAGAGAGAATCCGGGTTTAACCTGGCGCCAGAGAACAGATCTGGCCAGAGACGGGGCGCAGTGGCGAGATTACCGACGGGGTAGACGCATCGCACGGGACCCAACCTGGAGACCTCCAGATGGGAACTAAGTCTAAGTCTAAGACAAAAAAAAAGTTATTTTTTTGTCATCCATTGAAATATAAATGCGACGTTTCTTGAAACTAAAGACAACTCACGAAAGAAATTAATTATAGGTTTAGAATATAGACCTCCCTCTCAGACTGTCGATTGGTAATAAGAGGCTTTAGGAACTAATTTTTTATGTAAGTAGCGAACATGATGCGATAATTATGGGAGATCCAGTCGTCGACTGAACGAGAGTTTGCTCGAAAGTTTACTTTTTCAAATGGTCAAGGAATCCACTAGAGAACGTAATATTCTAGATTTATTCTAGATTCTAATTGATAATACCTGCTAAAGTGGGCCCTACGGTCCCATTTAGCTACACCTGCGGTGCTGGGGCCTTCGGCCTCAGGAATTGGAGTGCCTTCGGTCCCCCAATTACTCAGGGGGGTCAATTGTTCAGCTTCACAAAAGTTTCTCGTGAACTTAAAGTAAATATTAAACTTTCACTGCTTTAATAATTTCTTTTCAAAATCTTCGGTATCCGATTTTAGCTTTTGAAATAATTTTTTTGACAGACTCTGCCTCAATTATTTTTTGACGGACTCAGTTTCCTACAGAGATATCTATCTAATCTATAATATAATTGAGGCAACTTCTCCACCAGTGATCACAGGCAAATAACATTTGAAGTTAAAATTAATGTTCATTATTCGGAGAGCCTGGAATACGTTTTGGATTTTAAAAAGAGCTAAATTTCGTGACATGAAACTGCAACTTTCGACCCATAATTGGGATGAGGCTCTGTTGCGCGATGATATTAATGGGACATGGATTTCTTTTTAATTAATTTAAACGTTTCGAATCAAGTAATATCCCATTACGTAAAAGGAGACTGGCGAAGTCTGTTAAACGTAAATGGTGGAATGCTGAAATTAAAAGTACCTAAACGTTAAAAAGGAACGCGTATTTTAAATTTAAAGAAACAAATAATTTGTCCGATGAAAATGGTTACAAGCTGTTGAGAAGGCGAATCAAAATACTTATCAGAAAAAGTAAGCACAACTATGAGCTGTACTGTATATAGTGAACCAAATTAATTAAGTCGAATCCGAAGGAATTCTATAGGGTGTCCATAAAGTCCTGCTCCGGTTTTAAAATTTTATTACAACAAAACCAAAAGAGCTTGAATAATGCAGTTTTTTGCATTTTGTTGCTTAACTTATGAAATGTTTTCTTGATTTACAAGTTGTAATCTGAGTGTAAAGTTGCTATTGAGAGGAGCTTGAACGAAAATGGTGACTACACAGGAGAAAGCTCAGTGTGTAATCTGGTTTGTAAAGCTTGGACTATTTGCACTTTATACGCGTAAAGATACACTCTCTTTTGTACAGCTTTATGTATCGTTGATCTTGGTAGGTGCAGTTCACTTGAGGCACGACGTATAGACTTTCTAGTGCTGCGTTGGACCGTCTCTTGGACGAGTCTCGGCGAGTCAGTCACACTTCTTGTCTCCCGAAACGTGCAAAACGACCACCTAATGCTGGGTTTGGAGGGAGGATCCTTGCCATATTGACAGCGGTAATTCCGTTGAACAGTTGCCACTGATTTCGACTCCGCAAACTTGATTACACATTATGCTTTCTCCTGCGTAGTCGCCATTTTCGTTCAAGCTTCTGCAAATAGCAACTTGACACTCAGATTACAACTTGTAAATCAAGAAAAAATTTCGGATCTTTTCCGTTTGGGGGCTAGCAGTGAATTTTAGTGAAAATCGGTATACTAATGTAGTTTTGGTCACTAATTTCAAAAATAACTTTCTTTTTTTGGAGAAATGAAAAACAAACATGTTAGAGCACTTTAAATAATTAATGTGTTTTTAACGAATATATCATGACTTAACTTAATCAATCGCCAAGGGCGTACAGTTGACCGAACCGGGCATTCAATTGACCTAACTTGGCATTCAATTGACCTAATTGGGCATTAATTCTTGATTTTTTTTCTGCTACTTTTACAGATCTGCCGGGATCTTTCAAAACACGTATTTTTCATAAAGTTGCACTTTTTACCGTTTGACCGACGCTTTTGACAAAGAAAGAACTGGATATTTTTATCAAAGGAACACAATTTCCCACACTTAGAGCACTTTTTTATAAACAGTAGCAGTTTGTGACTCTGGCTAAATTTAACACAATCCTCTGTAACTAGTTTAAGCTAGTTAAAACATATATTAATTATTTAAAGTGCTCTACCATGTTTGTCTTTCATTTCTCCAAAAACGGAAAGCTATTTTTGAAATCAGTGACCAAAACTACATTAGTATACCGATTTTCATTAAAATTCGCTGCTAGCCCCCAAACGGAAAAGACCTAAAATTTCATTAGTTAAGCAACAAAATGCAAAAAACTGCATTATTCTATATCTTTTGTTTTTTTTGTAATAAAATTTTAAAACCGGAACAGGACTTTGTGGACACCCTGTATAATTATGTTCGAAATAAAAAAAGTAGTTTTGCAGACTGTTGGTCCACTCATAGGCGAAAACAACAAAAAAATTTACGATGACTTACAAATGATTGTTAGAAAATATAGAAGAGTCATTGTTGTCGCAAAGCGATATGATGACTAAGCTGATTCTTGTATATATATTAAGTTAAGGTATATATATCCATCTCATATGTAATTGTAAGGTTAGTGAAAAATTCACTTAATTTAGAGCTAGCATTTTTGTGCTCTTGTGGCATCATTGTTTGGGCACTCTTGTGGCATTATTTTTTGGGGGCACTGTTGCGTCCTTTCTTTTCCTTTGTTGAATGCGGAACTTACAGGGTGAGGTCTAATAGAGAGCTCTCTTGCAACTCAGTTTGGTTGTTTAGGTACAAGACTGTTGCATCGTGCAATGGTGCAGGTTGCGTTGTTGTTGCAAGGTTTAGAAAGAAGACCATAAATAGTGCTCCGTTTGTTTTTTTCTTAATTTTATGCTACTGAGGCCTAAAGTAGGTCCACATCGAGTAAGCAACCCTGAGGTAGGACCTAATAGGACCTCCAAGTCCGTAAGTTTGTTTTAGTCTAGCTTAACTTAGGCTATAAGTTAAAGTAACCCCTCAGAGATTGGCCGTTCAAGGCTCAGTTGGGATTCTGAACCCAATCAAAATAAATAAAATAACATGGTCCTTCGAACCGGATTTTAGCCTAAGAATGAGTCAGTGACTATTTTTCGGCAAAGTTCTGATTATGCAAATTGTAGCCTAAGTTAGGCCTGGACGGGTTGAGCATAATTGAGTTAAGGTCCCAGGGTAGAAAGTTTGGTCGCCCAATTGCGAAACTTGGCCGCTAGTCTGTAGTTGATTTTGGCCTACATTTGGTTTTATTGTTCGTAAGCGAAGGTTGCAGACTTCAGTGCGCCAGTTACCTGGGTGGAAAATTTGGTATTCCAGACTGGTGGTTGGTCAGTACCCCAAACCACAATTCAGTTATTTGAGTTTGATCAGCTTGGTTAAGTATTTTCGCCAATCCAGCTTATTTGGCATTGAGCCCAATTGTTTGTTTGCATTGAAGATGAATGCAGCTGAATTGAACAAGTTTAGAAAAAAGAGAAGGGCTTATAAAGGTCTAATTACAAAGGTCATTGCTACTATAGATTCTGCCATAGAGCAAGAGGATTTAAGTTTAGTGACTGAGCAGTTTTCCATATTAGAAACTAAAAAGGTTGCTCGAAGCGAAGTAAATGTTAAAATTAAGGCTCTTATAGAAGAGGATGAAATGGAAAATGAAATAATTTACTTTGAAGAGATTATTGATGACATAATTAAACACAGACCTCAACAAACAATGTTTGTGAGGTTAAGGTTAACAGATCTGCAGTTCAATTACCGAGGATTGTACTCAAAACATTTTCTGGGAGTATTCAGGAATGGCAAGGATGGGCAGACAGTTTTCAGTCAGCAGTTCATTCTAGTCAAGTGTTAAGTGTTGTGGAGAAGTTTAATTATTTATAGTCCCTCTTGGAAGGGGAGGCAGCAAAGACAATAGCAGGATTAGCATTAACAGAGGCTAATTATAACGTGGCTTGGGATATATTAAAGAAACAGTTTGGTAAGCCAGAGATCTTAATTGAAAGCCACCTCCGTGAACTTTTAGCTATACCTGCTGTTAATAATCTCAATAGTAGGGGTGGGGGAATTTAACATTTTTTTAGTACGAGTGGTTTCTATGGCCATTTTGGCTGCTGAATACGAATCCGGCTAGTTCTTGGACTTAAAATTAATTTTTGACCTGGTTCAGTGGTTTTTTTTCAAAATGGCGGCCAAACCGCTATCCTTCACATGTAATATGTCTTTTCATAAAATTATATTTTCATGCTTGCTGAACTCGAAAATGAACAAATGAGAGATATTAGGAGTATGGTTAAGCAGATAGATGACGAAAAATTTGAAAAAATGCCCGATCCATATCGAACATAAACGATGAATGAGGCCTCCTACCTCCAAACCTCCTACCTCCAAACCTCCTACCTCCAAACCTCCTACCTCCAAATTAGTTGATAAATGCTTGCTACAAAAAATAACATTCATAACATTCCTGTACCTATATTGAAACTTGTTAAAGATAAGATATCTGTAACTTTGGCTAAAATTATCAATCAAAGTATTTCCAAAGGAATATTCCCATCAATAATAAAAACTGGTTGTATAACGCCCCTTTTTAAAGGGGGTGATCCTACACTAGCAACAAATTACAGGCCGGTGTGTTCATTATCTGTGTTCAGCAAAGTTTTTGAAAAAATTGTAAAAAGTAGAATGCAGCGATATTTAGAATCCTACAATTTATTATCTCCAAATCAATATGGCTTCCGTAATAATAAAACAACGGAAATGGCTATTTTAAATCTTATGGAAATTGCAAATATAGCTCAAGAGAACAAAGAAATAATGATATCACTATTTATGGATTTGAGTAAGGCGCTTGATGTAATAGACCATAATATTCTACTTAATAAATTATATTGTTATGGCTTTAGAGGAGCAATCGGTGATTGGTTTAAAAGTTATTTGTCCAATAGATATCATTTTGTATTAGTAAACAAGTTTTGTTCAACTAAAGCGCTTGTCAAACATGGTGTGTCACAGGGCTCAGTTCTGGGTACATTGTTATATTTATTATATATAAATGACCTTCCACATTCATCTGATATATTGAACTTCATAATGTTTGCAGATGATGCAACTGTCTCTTTTTCTTGCAAAGATGTTAATTCAGCTAAGAATATATTTAATTCAGAATTCATCAGTGTAATGAAATGGTTGACCGCCAATAAACTCTTCCTAAATACCAGTAAAACAAATTTCATGATTTTTACTAATGAAAGAACTGTACATCTTGATGAACTTAATGTTAATGAAATCGCTATAAAGGAGTGTACTGTAACAAAATTTCTTGGTGTAATGCTAGATAAGAATTTGCAATGGAGTGATCATGTAAATTATATCGCGAAAAAGATTTCAAGGAGCGTTGCTATAATGTTTAAACTTAGAAATGTAGTCCCTAATCAAGTTTTATTACTCTTTATCATACTCTTGTTCTTCCTTATTTAACGTACTGCACCCTTGTTCGGGGAAACTCCGCTAACAACGCATTAAATGGTATCTTTGTCATCCAAAAACGAGCAATAAAGTTATTATCTGATGCTGATTTCCTTGATCACTCTAGTGCATTATTTAAAGAGTTAAACCTAATGAAGCTCAATGATATAACCAAACTGGCACATTTTATTTTTATTTACAAGTGTAAGAACAAAATCATTAATTTACAATGGGTAAATAGATATTTTGTAACTCATCAAGAAATCCACTCATATCAGACCAGAAATACTGTAGATCAAAACCTGTTATACCACAATTTAGATTGTCTTCATCTCAAAAACTACCCATTTTCATTGGATTGAAACTATGGAATGACTCGCATGCCGATATAAAAAATATTGTGAATGTAAATTTATTTAAAACCAAGTTGAAATCCCGATTAATAATGGCATACTAACAAAAATCTAGGATTAATGTCCATTACTCTTGTTTACTAATTATTCATTTCTCGTGTGTAATACTGTAGTGTGAGGATTGTTGGGTTCTTATCTCTCATGTAAAACATTGGTTTCTTTGTATGGTACTGGCATAGTGCCTTCAATGGTGACCTTGTATTTGTCATGTCGGTAGTGATAATTTAAGATTAATACATGTTTTAACCAGGGTTGGCCTGATTGGACCCGATCCAATTGTTCCCAGTGGTTTTTTTCAGAAAAAGCCCACCTAAAAAAAACCAATTAAAACTCACTCAAGCGGGGTTTTTCAGATATTTTAAAACAATGAGTTACTATAATAAGCTAATAAAAATAATATAAGTCAATACCATGTATTTAAAGAGTCATTGCAGTCATGTAGGACTTTGTTTTATTAAATAAATAACAAAAGCACAAAGCTCAGCTCAACTTCAACTTTATTTTTAATTAAAACTGAACTCATTTTATTAAATGAAGTGCCCTGTAAAAGTAATAAGCTAATTAAATTCAGATAGTAATCATAGTTAAGTATTTATTTATTAAGCACTGGCACATCTCAAAGTAATCAAACTTCATCTTCATTCAGTTCACTTCCACTATGCAAATATTTATATATTTTGACCAGCTTTCCAGCTTTTTCTGTCCCAAGCTTGTTGCATAACTTGGACCAGATGTGTCCAAATGTTGAGAAAACTCTCTCAATGGCAGCTGAACTTAGAGTACAACTCGGTAGATGTTCAAAAAAGTTGCAGAAATCTTCCATACCAATAGCACTTCTTTTTGCAGTTTGTACTTTCATCAATTGCCACCAAGTAGAGGAAGACTTTCTATACAGTCGAATGACTTGATTATTAAACAGTGACACTGAGGAAAGATTCTTGTCTTTTATTTTGAAAGCCAGAAAATATGCTAGATATTGAGGTTTGTTGCTGATTATTAGCCACTGTTCTGCTGCCATTGCTTGCTCTTCATCAAGTTCCGCTCCTGTTAATGCATACATACATACATATATATATACATTTTAACTGCAAACAACACACAGTATAATTAATGTAAAGAACGACGCTTGTATAGAAGAACGTTCCGCACAAGATGAGGAGAGAGAACGAACAAATGAAAAATGAGGTAACCACCCGGGAATCGAACCCGGGATCTTCCGATTGCCGGTCAGATATGCTAACCACTACACCATGGGCCTCGATTAATCAGAAGTCGTAATTCTCCTACATACGAGCAGAAACCAATGCCCTGAGGGGGCACCTCCCGCATGCCGCACATATATATATTTTAACTGCAAACAACACACAGTATAATTAATGTAAAGAACGACGCTTGTGCGGAACGTTCTTCTATACAAGCGTCGTTCTTTACATTAATTATACTGTGTGTTGTTTGCAGTTAAAATGTATATATGTGCGGCATGCGGGAGGTGCCCCCTCAGGGCATTGGTTTCTGCTCGTATGTAGGAGAATTACGACTTCTGATTAATCGAGGCCCATGGTGTAGTGGTTAGCATATCTGACCAGCAATCGGAAGATCCCGGGTTCGATTCCCGGGTGGTTACCTCATTTTTCATTTGTTCATTCTCCCTCCTCATCTTGTGCGGAACGTTCTTCTATACAAGCGTCGTTCTTTACATATATATATATATATATGCATGTGTGTGTGTGTGTGTATATATATATGAATAGAAACGACATAAGTGTTAAGGAACGTCTCTGCACACGAGGAGAAGATAACGAATAATGAAAATGAGGCGAACCGCCCGGGAATCGAACCCAGGGCCTTCCAATTGCCGGTTGGACGCTCTACCATTATGCTACGAACCTCACTCAATCACAAATCGAAATTCTCCTACATAGGGCAGAACCAATGCCCTGAGAGGGCACCTTCGCAAATCGTGAATATGCGCATATAACTGCAATGACCGCGCAGTATATAAATGAATAGAAACGACATAAGTGTTAAGGAACGTCTCTGCACACGAGGAGGAGAGATAACGAATAATGAAAATGAGGCGAAC
>JAJOZX010004002.1:7500-37500 GCA_023014485.1 Bathynomus jamesi | reverse complement strand
GTGGGGGTGTCATGTCCCGAGTAAAAGTGTACGTAGGACAAATTGTTTGTTGTTTTCCGATAGATACTAAACTTAAAACCTGGGCTTTCCCTATGTACACGCACATCCAAAAATGGGATTGAATTGTCTTGTTCCACTTCTAAAGTAAACTTAATGGAGGGGACTTGATCATTTAACTGAAGGAGGAAGTTATCCAGGTCACGATTCATGGGCCAGATACACAAAATATCGTCGACGTACCGCAACCAAGGGATGCCAACCCCCAGGATTCTCGGAATGTAAGTAATTTCGAAAAACTCCATATAAATATTGGAGAGGAGGGGCGATAAGGGGTTGCCCATGGCCATCCCAAACACTTGTTGATAATACTCGTTATTGAAAGTGAATTTACAGTCTTTGATGCAAAGCTTAATAAGTTCCAAAACAATGTGTGAAGGTAGTGGCAGGTCATACTTATGTAATTCTTGGGAGAGAAAGTCAAGCATATCATCAATCGGCACTTTTGTAAACAATGAACAAACGTCAAAACTGATCAATCTATCGTTAGTTTCAGTACGTGCATTATTCAATTTTTCAGTAAGATCCATGGAATTTTTTACATGTGAATCAGAGATAGTTCCGAGAATGGGGGACAAGACTTTGACAAGCCATTTGGAGAGTTTATAAGTAATAGAGCCCACCGAGCTAATAATAGGGCGCATAGGGTTGCCAGGTTTGTGGGTTTTAATAAGACCGTAAAGGTAGGGCAGAGAAGGTGAAGTGGACATGAAAAGCGGAATTAAGTCCTTATGATCTTTGAGAATGCGTTTCAAGCCACTATTAAATGATTTGATGACGTCATCCTGCGGGTTCTTCCTAAGTTTGCTGTATGGCGGGGTCCTGGAGAAGCTCGTTCATCTTTCCGATGTAGTCCACTTTGTCCATAATAACTAGAGTGTTAGCCTTGTCTGCTTTAGTAATATGGAACTCCCCATCTTTTTTTAATTGTGAGAGGCCATCGCGAAAACGTTTAGGAAAGTTATCTTCGTAATTACCATTCGCCGGACTATAAACGATATATATATCAAATCATTTAATAGTGGCTTGAAACGCATTCTCAAAGATCATAAGGACTTAATTCCGCTTTTCATGTCCACTTCACCTTCTCTGCCCTACCTTTACGGTCTTATTAAAACCCACAAACCTGGCAACCCTATGCGCCCTATTATTAGCTCGGTGGGCTCTACTACTTATAAACTCTCCAAATGGCTTGTCAAAGTCTTGTCCCCCATTCTCGGAACTATCTCTGATTCACATGTAAAAAATTCCATGGATCTTACTGAAAAATTGAATAATGCACGTACTGAAACTAACGATAGATTGATCAGTTTTGACGTTTGTTCATTGTTTACAAAAGTGCCGATTGATGATATGCTTGACTTTCTCTCCCAAGAATTACATAAGTATGACCTGCCACTACCTTCACACATTGTTTTGGAACTTATTAAGCTTTGCATCAAAGACTGTAAATTCACTTTCAATTACGAGTATTATCAACAAGTGTTTGGGATGGCCATGGGCAACCCCTTATCGCCCCTCCTCTCCAATATTTATATGGAGTTTTTCGAAATTACTTACATTCCGAGAATCCTGAGGGTTGGCATCCCTTGGTTGCGGTACGTCGACGATATTTTGTGTATCTGGCCCATGAATCGTGACCTGGATAACTTCCTCCTTCAGTTAAATGATCAAGTCCCCTCCATTAAGTTTACTTTAGAAGTGGAACAAGACAATTCAATCCCATTTTTGGATGTGCGTGTACATAGGGAAAGCCCAGGTTTTAAGTTTAGTATCTATCGGAAAACAACAAACAATTTGTCCTACGTACACTTTTACTCGGGACATGACACCCCCACTAAGAAGGCCATTTTTTCATCAATGTTTCTCCGCGCCCTTAGGATCGCCAGTCCGGAATACATCGATGCCGAATTGGAAAAAATCAACGGTATTGGAAGTGATCTGTGTTATCCATCTGCGTTTATGGAATCTTGTCTCAACAAGGCAAAACGAACTTTCTATCGTGTCAATAATAACACTCGTACTTTGTCAAAAAATATTTTATTACTTCCATTTTTCCCGGGCTTTTTAGGCATTGCTAATGTACTTAAACTTTTGGATATTAATGTAGTATTTTCATATAACAATATTGTGAAAAATATCATAGTAAAAAAATAGCCCTACCAATAATTCAGGCATTATCTATAAAATTGGGTGTAAACAATGTGATTCCTTTTACATAGGTCAGACGGGAAAGGATTTGCACACACGTATAAAACAGCATCAATATTCCGTTAGAACAGGACAGTTGTCCAGTGCTCTTTTTGTCCATTTGTCAGAGTTATCCCACTTTATTGATTGGAATAATGCTTCAGTTTTATTTCACTCTAGCAACATTGTTAATAGAAATATTCTTGAGTCTGCCATTATGCAACTTTCAAATAACTTCAATATAAGCAAAGGTCTTTTTCAACTCGATCCTGTTGTTTTGAATTCCTTCAAAACAGATTTAGATAAAAAGGGTAGGACGCTAAATCTTTGGTAAACTTGTATGCTACTTTATTAACTTTTAATCTTCATTTTATTTTTATATATATCGAAACTTGACTATAAAAGGCAAAGTGTTAAAACCCGGGCAGATTTCCAGTATAAATTTGTATTTTTATAATTCATTTGATCTTTTGCTAAAAATCGATATTTTTCCTTACAAATCTGTATGCCTCTTTGTTAATCCTTTAATTTTATTTTCACTTCTCTGTTTATTGCATATATATATATATATAATATATATATATATATATATATATATGTGTGTGTGTGTGTGTGTGTGTGTGTGTGTGTAGATATATATATATATATATATATATCTATATATATATATATATATATATATATGTTTGTGTGTATGTATGTTATTTTATTTTTTTTTTTCTTTCTGTAACCTATATATAGGCCGTAACCTTTTTTGTACTTCAGTGTTCCTGAGGATGTCATTAGACGAAAGCGTTTGAGCACCTTTTTGTGTTTCCTTTCCTTCGTGGTTTTATTCATCATAATATTTTTCACGTGTTACTTTCGTGAAATAATTTTCATATATATATATATATATATATATATATATATATATATATTAGGGTGTCACTTATTTGTATGGTAAGAATTGAACCATCAAGAAGTTTCGGTCTGACCCTCTAGAAATGTGACATTCCATGTAGAAACGCTGATTATGAAGTTTCATGAAAAAATATTAATATTTAGAGGTCGCTCAAGGCCATTAAAATTTTGATGACGCGTCGTTACTTGTCCTAAATTGAAATGCGCTTCTTTCTATGCCTCACCCCAGTATCATTTCAGTCACCTTAATGGTGGGATGTGTTTGCATTAGTGTGTGTTATTTTAGACTTTTAGTCCTCCCTGATATAAAAAATCGCATGGTCATATCTATTGATGGACAAGAGAACCCTCCAAAGCGTGTGGTTGTTGACCTGGATACTGTGAAAGAAAAAAGCTTGGAAAACCTTGTAACAAATGTAATACACAAAATCACTGTTCACGAAGCTCAACCTCCCAGATGAATTCTTGGAGAAAACTGCTGAGCAATGGGAAGAGGATACCCATTACCAGACTGCGAAAGAGATTGTAAAAACTCTAACTGTAACAAATGACTTCGCTGAACGTGGAATTGCTCTCATCCAGGATTTTTCTGGATACCTAACCAAAGATGAAGAACAACTCCAGTTTCTTCTCCAGGTTGTTGAAAACCATCGCAAGGATTGGACATGGGGACAAAAGTATACCTTGAGTGGAAATAATAATTAATCATAATAATTACGCTACTGTCTGATGTTAATGTACTTCTTGTGCACTTCCTGCTAATGTAGGGCCATAATAAATTGTTTAAATACATTTGGAAATTGTTTATATTCACACTTTCTGAGAATCTCGTATCCAATACTTCGAAGCCGTTGAACGACCTCTAAATATTAAAATATCTCAATAAAACTTTGTACACAGTGTTTTTACGTCATGGCATACTTTGATAGGGTCAGAGCACGGAAACTTAAAAGTTGAAAAATAAGTAACACCTAACATATACAGGGCGTCCCAAAAAAATGTATACACACTTTAAATACTTATAAAGGCAGTGTTTATTAAAATACATTTCATTTTCAAAATGTAATAGAATCTACAGACATTATTTAATTGTTTTGTCAACGCCTGTTTTCAAACTGACGTCCGTTCTGGTCCAGGCACTGCTGATAACGCGAAGCAATGGAATCGCAAACATCACGAAACATTTCGTTTGGTATTTGTGTGCATTCTCGTTCAATGGCTGCTCTCAATTCAGCGACTGTTGCAGGTTTTATAGCGTAGACTTTGTCTTTTAAGTATCCCATAAAAAAAAGTCTAGTGGTGTGAGGTCTGGTGAACGCGGAGGGTATTCTACGAAACCCCTTCGTCCAGTCCACATCCACATCGTGCCAAGTACCACTCGCAATACTCCACTCTTCGGTCCGGATCATCATCTTCATTAATAGCATAGACTAATCTTGGAATGTAACTTTTCCATTGACAGCGCTTCAAAATGCGTTGGACAGACGATTCTGAAATTCCTACCTCACGACTCGCTTGCCGCACAGATTTTCTTGGACTTTGGTGATACGTTTCCAGTACTCTTTCTTGCTTTGTGGGCTTGTCGATGTCCGTGGTCTTCCGGAACGCTTCTTGTGGACATTCTGAACAGTTCCATCGGCTTCAAACTTATCTCTAATTCGAGTGATGGTAAGTCGCGTTGGTGGATCTGTTTGAAACTCCCTCCTAAACTGTCTTTGCACTTCAACTGCGTTTTCACACTTCCAGTAGCATTTTAGAATGAATTTCCTTTGTTCAAAGCTTAGTCTGACTACCATTATTAATTCTAATGGGTTTAACTTGGAAAGAAAGAAACATCAATTGAGCTATCAGCTGTTAAAGTGTGTATACATGTTTTTGGGACGCCCTGTATATATATATATATAAGTTTATATTATATATATATATATATATATATATATATATATATATATATATATATACATACATATATATATATATATATATATATATATATATATATATATATATATATATATATATATTATATATATATATATATATTTACACACTACACTGATGCTCTCAGTGTAGCTAACGTTTAAAAGTGGCACAAAAAGTTTAAAAATTAAGAAACATCGCTTGAAGACGAGAAACGCAGGGCCGCCCTTCCACTTCTAGTACGAATGAAAATGTCCAACAGATTCGATTTTTGGTACGAGCAAATGTTTCTCCATTTTTAAACTTTTTGTCCCATTTGTAAACGTTAGGTACACTGATAGCATCATTTCCAAAAGCTGTTTTAATCATTTCGTTCGTCTCCGAATGCGCGTTGTTCCATTTCAGAGATTTATACGTACTGCAAAAACACACCCTCCTTTTAAGCGCTCCAACCAACTACTGACTCATGGTAGCAGATTTTGCTTCAGACTGCAGACGCCATAGGGTAGGAAGACACATATTTAAACGGTTATTTCTTATTTTCATTCATTTGTCCGTAGCAATAAAATTATCGATACTTTTTGATCACTCCTCGTATATATGGTACTTACATGTGGCTGGTGGTGACTGCGAAAATACTTTTGAATTTCGATTATGTGTTTTAATACACTATTAGGTATAACTTCTTTCTCCAGGAGATTAAGGTAATGAGATGAACACCCATAGGTTAGAATGTACGGACATTTCTCCTGAAGTAGCTCTTTCATGCGTTTCATTTTGTTCTCATTATCAGTACAGATTGCAAATACCTTGAAAATATGAGAGAGAGAAATAATCATAGTATTGTCAGGATTTTATACATAGTATTATAGTATTGTACTGACATAGTATTGTAAGGATTTTATAGTTACTTTATTTATTTGAGCTATTTTAATTAATAATCTCTTTAAAATTTTAATGAACTCATATTACTCACATCTTTGTTGTATTTCTGTTGAACCTCATTTATTGCAGCTATAGCAAGTTCACAACAATATTCTGCTATTTTCTTCTCTGATCCACAATCAGTCGTTGATAGCAGGAATGTTGAGCGGCCAGTGTGGATTGAGGTGGCAATGATGGGATCATTCCGCACTGATGACCATCCATCTTGTAGCAGAGTTATTGTAGCATTTGTTAAGTCATTACCCAGATTCTGCTCTATTTCATCATGTA
This sequence comes from Bathynomus jamesi, assembly GCA_023014485.1. Lineage (NCBI taxonomy): Eukaryota > Metazoa > Arthropoda > Malacostraca > Isopoda > Cirolanidae > Bathynomus > Bathynomus jamesi. The sequence continues at coordinate 31,215 of JAJOZX010004002.1, read as the reverse complement.
CTTCAGTAAGAAGATCTCCTGCTTGGTCTTTTCTTGTTGGTGAGCAATACCCAGGTCTTACCAGATTCATCAATTGTTTATATTCTTTGCTGCTAGCAGCATTAAAAGCTATTGCATTGCTGTAGAAAAACTTGGCAACTTGTAGCTCAAGCAGTTTCTTTTGTTTTTCTGTTGTCTTTATGAAAAAATCGGTCATCTGAGGTTAGGTCAATCTTGACTTTAATGGAGTACTACAAATACCGCTTGATGTGGGGAAATACAAAGAATTAGGTTTATTCTTTGGAAGTTGAGAAGTAGAACAACTGTCAGGTCTATTGACAGAGACACCAGAAGCTGATGCAGGTGATGATAGAATTGAATCAAATGATAGTTCAGAAACTGATGATTCAGATGAAATATTTAATGCAACTCGATCATGAGTTGGAGGATTTTCATTTCTCTTTATACATTTTTGTAAATGTGTTTTGATTCTCTCAATTTTAGAACTTAATTCCATTCCACAATGTTTGCATTTCACTTTTGAGCTTCCTTCAACTCGTATGACATCGGCCCACTCATGAGAAGATTTCCTACCACTTCCAGCAACAAAATGGCATGGTTTCTTAAATTCTTAGTGTTAAATAAAAATAATTCCATATAGATACTAGTAATACTAAGCTTTAACTATTATATCTAAGTTATATTTAAAAAAAAATCATCTATATGTATCTGTAACAAATAGCAACTATCATTATCAAGAACAATGAATAAATACTGTATATAAGCACAAAAAATTTTAAAGGACAGTTTTTTAAATTTTATTATACACTTTTCTTATATTAGCTATAAAAAAATTCGAAAAAAAACGATAAAACCCCCAAAAAACAATAAAACCCGAAAATACCCGATAAAATTCAGGCGTTTTTTTTTAATAAAACCCCATTTTTTGCCAACTCTGGATTTAACTGTTAATAATACTTATTTATTTATTTATTTATTTATTATTAATTAACAACAACTAGCTGTTTATTTTTAATAAGAGCCCAGTAAAGCCTAAAGCTTGAGGGCCAAATTAAATTAAATAAATAGTCGAGCTTCTCAATTATTCATGTCATTGGAAATTGAAACGAATGTATTTATTTTATTATTAATAAACGTTATTCAATTAAAAAAAAATTCAATTCAAATCATAGTTATGTTCATTCTTCAATGTTGTTAAGTATCTAGTGTGTCGTAATATTGATGTTTTATTTAGGCTTACTTTAGTGTTTTGGCTTGTTCTGGTGTTCTGGTGTTTGGCTGCTTTCTCTTTTGTGGTTTCTTGTACTATCAATATTGGGCTAATTTACTTTAATAATAATTGTATATATTACTTTAATAATAATATAGTTTATATACTTTAATAATAATAGTAAATAATATATCAAATACAATATTTGATACAATCTACTTTAATAAAAATATATATGATACATCTAGCATGATTATAATTTGTATTACCTATCATATTTCGATGTTATATGCCGACTAATGGGGTTTTACCGTACTTGCAGATCCTAATGTTTAGTGACTGCTGATTGGTAATGATAGCTGGTGAAAGGAAATCACACAGTGCCGGCAGAAAAGAACTTTTTGGGGAAACCTACAAAGAAGTGGGCAAATTTAAACCGACTGGAAAGTTGCCACCAGGGACAGTTGTGATTGGTAGGATGCTTGCACTTTACAAAAAAGGAGTTAAAGGACAGAAAAAGTCAATGACTCTAGATGATGCGAGCAAGATAGCTGCAAATGAATTAAGACGAGATTGGATTAATAAAAATGTCTATCCCATGCATGAAAAAACAGTGGAGAAAAAAATAAGAGACAATTATGAACATTTTAATAAACAGAAAGAATGAAAGCGGCCAATAAAAACCTAAAAGTGTTGAATGGTACCAAAAAAACGAGAGGCTTTAATGATCAGCTCACTAAAAACGCCTACAACATTAGAACTGACAATGAGGATTACGAAACAGAACTTGCAGAAGAATTTGGGGGTCAAAATGACTGATGAAGATAAGACTTTTTATTGGGATAATTGCTGTGGTGTGTATAAGGCCATATGTACAAATGCAGTACCAAAAGATTGGGTGAGACAGAAAAAGAGGAAAGAAATTCGTGAAAGATCAGCGGAGAAAAAGCGAAAAGAAACAGAAAGCAACTTCAGGGAGCAAAGGAAGCTAGAGGGATCAGAAATTATTGAAATGTTAGCAACTTCAGTCGATTCTGTAAACGATCCGAGTTTTGAAAAACTAACAACGGCAAGGACAGTTCCTTCTACTGATCGTAAACTTCGCTCATCGGAACAAGACCTAAGCAAGGAGAAGAGTAAAGAACAACAAGCTGCATTTCCGACAATGAAAATCAGAACTGGCAAAAAAAGTCTGAATGAAAACTTGATGCGGTGTATAGTCCAGTGTCTTGCCGAGACAAGAACTTCTGAAGACCTTTCGAGAGTAGCAGTAAGAGTAGCTAACATGGTTTTTGATCAAGATTGGAAGCTGAAGGCAGTTGATTATGAGAAAGATTGTGAGGGTGAGATGGAGAGTGAAGACGAAGAGTTACAAGTCCGTCACCAGTATTCAGACTTGACGTATGTATTTCCGAGCCGTAGATCAATAATGCAATACTTTGGAGCTGCTTCATACTTGAATCTAGAGTATGTCGCTCAACAAAGAGGATAACGTTATGAGTGTACGACTTGACGATACGACTAAGGCTGCCGGCCACTGGTCCATCTGGCCAATGTTACTAGTAATATTGATAGTTTATTGAACAATGTGTTGTAAATATGATGATTTCATGATTTGAATTACAACATGGAACTGATATGAATGCCTTGTGTTTCTTCTGTACATGATATTTTTTTAATAAAATAATACCTTTCTTTTCCACTTTTTACCTATAACCGCTAAACCACGCAACGAATGTCTCTGATTTGTTCATTTTCAACTTCAGCGACCCTGAAAACATATGAAAAGATATATTACATATGAGGGGTAGCGGTGTTCTTAAGCATGAAAAAGAGAAAACTGTTTTTTTGCTCGCAGGTAAAAACTTCATTTTAGGTCCAAGAACTAGCCAGATTCGTATTTAGCAGCGAAAATGGCCATAGAAATCATTCGTCTTGTTGGCAGTTTCCAAAAAAAGTCATCATTCCCCCATCCCTACCAACAGTGTCAAGGAGTTACGGCAGTTATATGATGAATTTGAAGTTAGAACTAGGTCCCTGGACAACTTGGGTGTAGGAATGGAAAGGTATGGTGTAATGTTGGTCACTATACTGGGGTCTAAATTGCCTCGCTCAATTTTGCTTGAATTAAGTAGGGGACACTCTACAGAACATGTGTACAGCCCCCTTCAGCAGATGTTAAGCCTCTTAGGCACAGAATTAACAAGACGTGAGGGAATTGAGTTTGCACAGTGGGATGTTAAACAAGGGGACAAAGGCAGGCACAGCACCAAAGTTTCTACAAAAAAGAATAGCCCAGGTACAGTGTCAGCTCTACATGCATCCTCTGAGAATAAATTAAAGGGAATCAAGGAATGCATATTTTGCAAAAGCAACTACAAGTCATATAAATGTGAAGTGGTTGAGGCTTTACATGTGGAGGAGAGAAAGGACAGGGTAACTAAGTCCATAGCATGTTTTAAATATTTTTTTGAAAGGTCACAGATAGTGATGTATCGAAGGGAGATTTTGGCCGGAGTCTCCGGCTTAATAATTTTTCCTCAGGCCTCCGGCCGGAGTCTCTGGCCAGAAACTACAGCTTAATGCCAAACTCTGAACTTTACATTTATATTCACCTCTATATATATATATATATATATATATCTAAAGTAGCTAAATCGGGGCCTAACTCCTACGTATTGTTTTATATCTTTTCTGTATGCAATAATAATAGCTATAATTTCCTGTATTAGAAATCAACACTTTTTTAATCTCTCAAATTATATAAAAGTATTTTTTAAAAATTATAATATGCAACTATACAACATCTTAACTTCACAATAGTAGCATGGCTAAAATTACATCAGTAAATAGCAGTATGATAACCTCAGCGGATGATAATGTATGGTAGTTCCTTTAGGTGTAGATTAAAGTTTATCAAAGTTACTCCTGCAAAGAAAGAAATCAATTTTCTTTCCTTTAGACAGAAAATGGTGCTTGTGGCACATGTGACACAGGCCTAAGTCATTCCTGAGTTAAGTGATGGGTGATAAAATACAGTACCGGTACCTGATAAAAGATAGGTATAGATTTTGTCACTTGCCCTTCTAGTAGTGAATAACAGGGTTCATTATCACTTGTTTTAAAACAAGCTGGGCTGGACCAAGTTAATTAATCAAATGCTTTTGACCCCCTAATTTAGTGTTCTATTCATTTTAAGCTACTAACTGGGTTACACCTATAGCCTAACTAGGGCCTAGGCTAGATTGAATAATCTCATAAGCTCTCTTTGAGACTAAGTCAAAGCCAAATCCTATCATTTGTTGTTTTTAATTCCCAATTGCCCAATACTGACATTAAATTCGCACTTCAATAAAAGCGTTAGTGGAAATAATAATTACAAAATATCTTAATACCTTCTGAAGTGAAGCATTATTTCAAAATTTGTGAAGATTGACAAAATACAGAATGTCTTGTGTAAGCTACTCCCACTAGTCCTAGAACTATTTTTTCAAATGTCCCAAATTTATAAATCACATGCTTTTCTCCCACTAATTTAGTGTTATTTTTTATTTTCAGCTTCAATTGCCTAAGCTCTAGACTAGCTAATAACCTTTTGAGCTAGGTAGTGATGTGCCAAAATAATTTTAAAATAGCTTATAGACAGTAATGCCCTCTGAAGTGTGGAATTATTTCAAAATTTGTGAAGATGATGTTAGTAAAGCAGAATGTCTTCTGTGTACTCCCAAAACTACTTTTTTCCAAGAGGCGATCCAAAAAAATCCTCCAAATATTATAGCACAAAAACATTACTGGATCACCTTGAAAAAAAACATCAAACAGCGTTTGCTGCAATAAAGAAAAAAGAAAAATTGGTACAGAAAAGGAAGCTTGGTGATACAACTCAAAATGTAGAAAATGCACCTAGCTGTTCAGCACCATTAACTTCAGCATCTGTGAAAAAAGGAAAATATTTTCAACCTACACTTTATGAATTGATTGAAAGAAAAAAATTTGGGATATTAATGATAAAAGAAGCACTGAAATTCATTACAAGATTAGTGAAATGATTGCTGTGAATAATCAACCCTTTGCATTTGTTGAAGATGTTGGATTCAAAAGATTAATGAACCACCTAGCCCCACAATACAGCATTCCATGAAGAAGGTACTTTTCAGAAGAAATCATTCCAAGCATTTATAGTAAAGTAAAAAGCATAATTGTACATCAACTCAGTGAAATTAATGCATTATCTCTGACTTCAGATATTTGGACTTGCTCATATAACAATGAGAGTTTTATTAGCATATCAGGACATTGGATTAACAAGGATTTTGAAAGAAAGTGTGCAACACTACAAATAAGCAGTTTCAAAGATTCCCATACAGTTGAACATATATCAAGCAAAATGGAGGAAATGCTTAGATATTGGAAAATAGCAAAAGATCACATTCATGCTCTCCTAACAGATAATGCAGCAAACATAGTAAAGAGTATGAGAACCGCAGGAGTGACCAATGAGTCTTGTTTTATTCATACCCTGCAGCTAGTCATACATGATAGCATATTTGCCCAAAGAGCAGTCAAAGATATAATCTCTGTAGCCAGAAAAATTGTTGGACATTTTAGTCGTTCATCACTAGCCACAGCAAAATTAACTGAAATTCAAAAATCTCAGAACCTACCAATGCAAAAGCTTATACAAGATGTAGAAGCAAGGTGAAATTCATCATATTATATGCTACAAAGACTTTTAGAACAGAAAACAGCAATAATAATTTATGCTTCAGAGTCAAAAAACAACCTTGATATATTGACTGCAACTCAATACAACTTGATAGAAAATATAATTCGTCTGTTACAACCATTTGAAATAACAACAGGAGAAACTACAGATATAGCTAGGCAGAGTGATGCTAAATTACCGGTATGTGAGCAAAAAAAAAAAGATCCAGATCAGGCAGGTCTAGTCTGAAAAGAAGAAGCAGTAGTTTGAAAAGAAAACAAAATCTTGAAAATAAAATAGAAATTGATATGGATAAATATTTTGCCACTCCACTCATGGAAAGATCATCAAAATGTACAGGCACCACTGAAAAAACAACTGATACAAATGATCCTCTGTTATGGTGGAAAGAAAGGAAAAATCTACCTGAACTCCCATTTGCCTGAACTTTCAAGAAAACATTTGTCTCCTCCACCTTCAAGTGTATTTAGTGAGAGAATGTTCAACCAGGCAGGAAATATTTACACAGATAAAAGGAATCGGCTCTCTCCAGAACATGCTGACCAACTCGTTTCTTCACCAGAATTTAAAAATATTCAATTTTGAATATTAGTAGTTAGTACCGTAATCATTGTGTAATTTCTTAAATTTCAAATATTCAATTTATCAATTATTAATATACGTGTAATCCTGCGTCTGAAGTACGCCCTATATATCAAATTTATTTTATATATAGGTCCCTCTTCATTTCATTCCATCTGCAAGAACGTTTTAATTTCATAATTAGCTTCCCAGGATTGTAAAAGGATATTATTATATTTGGAATTATCAAGGGACTCTGTTTTGATTTTCCAATTTTTTCTACCTGTCTGGAATTGTGTGCTAAATATTTTCTTAATAAATTCATTAGTGTTAAATGTTTTTTTAATATGATACAATATTTCCAAGACTCTTACACTAGTCAGGTTAAAGGTAATTGCTTGGCATATGAGTTGATCTGAAGAACATTTAATAAAACTTCAATCATTGCAAATCTTCAGCAGGAGGGCCGGAGTTTAAAGTAAGCTCCGGCCGGAGCAGGAGCTCCGATGCACCACTAGTCACAGAGCAAGGTTTTGTAAGTTTAAAATTTTGTGAAAGAAATGCTATGACCGGCATCAGCCTTATTGTGTGAAAACACTCCTTGTAGGCCTACCCCAGAAGTAGAGACATCAGTGGCACATGCCACTGCTATGAATTGCAAATTAAAGGAATTAATTTGGGTAATAATAAGTTTGAAGGAACTGAAGATATTAGCCTTTTGATTGGAGCCGACTATTATTGGGACTTCATCACTGGCAACATTGTCCGTACATCTCAAGGTCCTGTACCTATTGAAAGCAAGCTAGGCTGGATACTATATGGTAGCTATCGCAATGGAATGGAGGTTAAAGCTCTTTTTATTAAGATTGAGGAGAACAGCCATGGTTTGGAAAGGCATTTGAAAGCCTTTTGGGAACTTGAATCCATTGGCATAAAGGACAAACGGGAGAAGCAAGCAAGTACAATGAACAGTAAGGTTTTAGAGCAATTTGAAAAAGGTATTGGGTTTAGAGATGGTTGCTAAGAAGTTGGCCTCCCATGGAAGGATTCTTGCAAACCCAGCTCAAACCTTCAGCTAGCTAATAGGAGGTTGGAGACTTCATTGCACAGGCTAAGGAAAAATGAGGAGTTGTTAAATGAATACAATGAGGCCATCCTAAACTATGTAAAGGAGGTCTATGCTGAAAAGGTGCAAGGTGAGATGGTGAGCCAGGAGGCACATTATCTGCCACACCATGCAGTGGTACGGCGAGACAAAACTACCACCAAACTGAGGGTAGTTTTTGGTTGCTCGGCCAAGGACAAAGGTGGCATGTCCTTGAATGACTGTTTGGATGTTGGGCCAAATTTAAATGCAGATTTATTTTCCTTGTTACTGCGATTCGGGTTTGGTAGAGTAGCATTGACTGTAGATGTGAAGCAAGCATTTTTGAGGATAAAGTTAAAACAGGACAGACATGCAGCAATGGATCTGTGGGTAGATACGAAAAACTTGTTGAAAAATGAAGCCAAGGTTCAAGCATGTAGAATTAGAATGAAGTCAGTGTTGTTTGGCCTCAGCTCTAGTCCATTTCTGTTGTTGTTGTTGTTGTTTAGCCGATCAGCCCACCCTGATCGAGCAAGCCGGTGGCATGCAGGTAACCGATCGTCCTCTCCGGAGTGGACCAGAGGTTCAGCGCACTAGTGATGTTGTGTTGTGTTCTATGTTGTGCTAGAGTGGTACAGTCTGTCATAATGTGTTCAATTGTTTGTGGTGTGTCCTGGCACAGGTGGCAGGTGTCGTCTGTGGAGTTGTCTAGTCTGTGTTTATATGTCTGTAAGTTGGAATGATATCCACATCGGAATCGTGCTAAGTTAATTCGATTCGATCTGCTCAGGCTGATCTCTGACCTGTTAATGGGTGGCGGCTTCGCACCTAGGACTGCATTCGGACCGAGTCGTGTCAGTGCTTTGTGGGTTAGGTGTGTGCGTATGTGTTTTCTGTACTGTGTGATGTCTGTGGGGCAGGGTATGGAATGGAGTATTTGGTTATAATGTCTCTCTGGTGATACCTTAATGGTGCGAGGTGTCGGTGCATGATTGTATATGTAGTGGCAAGGGTGTTGTGGGTTAGTTGTCGTTGCTGCCATGAGTTGTGTTCCCCCCATGTCTAAATGTTCCCTAACTTTCAATATTTTTGTTTCTGTGTGCAGGTGTTCTATTGGTGTTGTTTGAGTGCATCCTGTAATGATAGAAGTGCGTTGTTTTGCATTGTCTGTAAGGTGTTTATGTGTGCGTTTGAGATAATGGGTGCCCATATGGGCTAGCATAGTCCATAACTGAGCGAATATATTGTTTGTATATGAGTGATGTTGTTTCCTGCTGGTGCCCAAAGTTTGTGCCTGTTAGTACCCTAAGCGTGTTAAGTCTTGACGTACATTTCTTTTTAATGTCCTGAATGCGGTTTGCAAAAGATAATGATGTGTTGTATGTGACCCCAAGTATTTTGGTCCTCTGAGTGTGTGGAATGTTGGTGTTGTTTAGTGTAAGCTGTGGAGTTATCTGGTGTTCTTTTGTGTTGCTTGTAAGCAAGGTGATGGTTGATTTTGTGGGCGCTACTTTGAGTATATTGTGTGTGAGCCAGTCTTGTATACTGTTTATGTATGTTTGTGGTTATTTGTATCGGTTTCGATGTTGTTGTGGGTGGATGTTAGAGTGATGTCATCGGCATATGATGATAAGGTAAGCTTGTTATCTATGGGTGTTGGAATGTCATGCATGTATAAGTTGAACAGTGTTGGTGAGAGAACAGAGCCTTGAGGGACCCCGTTCGGAAATAGCTTGTTTTTGGATGACTTGCCATTAAATGTGACATATGAGTATCTTCCTGAAAGATAGTTGCTCAGCCACCTTTTGGTGTTATTGTGCATGTTTGTGTTGAGTATTTTGTTTATGAGAGGGAAGCGTGGGATAGCATCAAATGTTTTACTAATGTCTATTGTTGTTAATAGTGTACGTTGAGCTGGTCGTCTGGAGTTGATGCCATCCATGATGTGCTGCGTGAGGTTAGTGAGTAATGTCGTGGTTGAGTGGTGAGGTCTGAATCCATGTTGAGTAGGCGATAGTGGTATGTGTGGGTTGGTGATTTGTAAGATTAGTCTTTCTGTTACTTTGGAAGGTGTGCATAGTAAAGTAATGGGTCTATAGGAAGCTGGTTCTGTTGGATTTTTGTTTGGTTTGAGTAGTGTAATAATTTTACCTTGTTTCCATATGTCAGGAATAATACAGTGTTGGTATGAATATGTGCTGATATTTGTGAGAGCTAATATTCCCTGTGGGCTCAAGTGTTTAAGGTGTATGTTAGATATGTTGTCTGGTCCAGTAGCCTTCGAATTCTTAATGTTTTTGATGATCTTGGTGGTCTGGTCTGTATTGAAGGGTGTAATGGTCGTGTCGAGTCTGTAGGTTTTCTTGTGTCTGGCTGTTTGTTTGCGTGTTTCTAGTTGTTGTCTCTGTTTAAGTGACTTATCTTTGCGTAATGATTAACTAGAATCTTAGCTTGTTGTGTATATGTTGGGATATTATTTTGGCTGCGACAAAAACAATTTCTGTTGGCAGCTACTATGCAGTACCATTTTAAGAAATATTCTGAAGTCTATCCCAATACTATTGAACACACACAAGGAAAAATTTTTATGTTCAGGATTTGCTGTATTCAGTGGACAATACAGAAATGGCTAAACAGATATTCATGGAGGCTAGAGCTATAATGAAGGAGGCTGACATGGAGCTTAGAAAATGGCAGACCAATCATTCTCAGTTACAACAGTTTATGATTCAGTCCTGTGTAGGACCTGATGCAGCAGAAAGTATTGAGGATTCTGGTATTAAGGAGTTGTGGGCAATAGACATAAAGGTGCTAGGCATTGTTTGGCTGCAAGGAGAGGATTTGTTTACCTTCAATGGGAATTTTTTAGTGGAGCTGGCTGAGAATGAGACAAGGTGGACAAAACGTACAGCTCTTAGGTTGGCTTCGAAGGTCTTTGATCTTCTTGGATTCCTGGCTCCATTTTTGATAAAGTAAAAAATTTGGTTTTAGATACGGCTTGGTTTTTAGACACGGATAGTCAAGATGAAGCATTTGGGTTACAGCCTCATGGAGAAGGCTTGGCTAAACTTGCAGAAGGTAATGACAACAATGCCTCTTCGGTGGGGAGTGTTAGAAAATCTAGAAGAAGAAGAGCCATTGTTGTCCCAAGGCGATATGATGACTAAGCTGATTGATGCAGCATTACTTGTATATATTAAGTTAAGGTAAACATACAGTATATCCATCTCATAATTCTAAGGTTAGTGGAAAATTCACTTAATTTAGAGCTAGCATTTTTGGGCTCTTGTGGCATCATTGTTTGGGCACTCTTGTGGCATCATTTTTTGGTTGCACTGGTGCGTCCTTTCTACTCGTTTGTTGAATGCGGTACTTACAGGGCGTGTTCTAATAGAGAGCTCTCTTGCAACTTAGTTTGGTTGTTTAGATACAAGATTGTTGCATCGTGCAATGGTGCAGGTTGCGTTGTTGTTGCAAGGTTTAGAAAGAAGACCATAAATAGTGCTCCTTTTGTTTTTTTCTTAATTTTATGCTACTGAGGCCTAAAGTAGGTCCACATCGAGTCAGCAACCCTGAGATAGGACCTCCAAGTCCGTAAGTTTGTTTTAGTCTAGCTCAACTTAGGCTATAAGTTAAAGTAGCCCCTCAGAGATTGGCCGTTCAAGGCTCAGTTGGGATTCTGAACCCAATCAAAATAAATAAAATAACAATGATGGAAGTTTTAAATCATTTCTTCTCTTCCGTCTTCACTAACGAAAATATGAACAACATTCCTGTTCCCGTAATCATGCTCAGTGATGATCATTTAAAGCTTCACGATTTTACCATTAATTATTGAAAGTGAAGTACTTTCGATCATAGGTAAAGGTAAAATTAATCCGAATAAAACTCCAGGTCCAGATAAGATCTATCATGTACTTAAAGAAATGAACTGCGCAATAGTCTCTCCTCTCACATATATTTAATAATAATAAATGGTTACAATCTGGAGAAGTTCTGTTCGACTGGAAACTTGGAAACATTACGCCAATATTTAAATCAGGGGACAAATCGCTTCCTGGAAATTACTGTCCCATCAGCCTGACTTCAGTAGTTAATCACATAGAAATTAACTTCAACACACCATAGCACCGAAAGAAAACGATATATGTTTCTACCTAATTAAGGTGCGATAAATCCAAATATCATGTTCATTTTTGTCGCAAACGAACACTTTGCCTGCACTTACCTAACCTAGCCTAACCTAGGTTTCGTTATTGGTTATGGTGTTTTGAAGTAAAGAATATCCTCAATAAATTAATCAAAGATTCTCAACACAGTTTTCGACGTAATCGTTCTTGTCTTACTAATTTGCTCGATTTCTTTAATGATATTGTAAATGTATTATATGACAAGAGTAAAACAGTAGATATTACATATTTCGATTTTCAAAAGGCGTTTGATAAAGTGCCACAGAGAAGATTATTAGCTAAACTTCATTCTCTCAGAATTGATGGTTATGTTCTCAAATTTATCGAGAATTGGCGTAGTGGACGTAAACAAAGAGTGGTCATTAATGGCAAAGCGTCTAACTGGGAAAGTGAGTGCAACTAGCGGCGTGCCTCACTCAGGGATAAGTTCTGGGACCAGTTCTTTTTATTATTTATATCAATGACATCAACACAGGAATTAACAGTATAATTTCAAAATTTGCGTGCGGATGATACCAATCTAGGGGGACGAACAAAATCAGCGGGAGAACGTTTGCAGATTCAAGAAGATATCAATAAATTACTCGAGCGGGCAGAAATTTGTTAAATGAACTTTAACATAGATAAATGTAAAACGTTGCATATCGGTAGAAACAATGTTAAAGGAAAACATTTTATGCGCAGCAAGACACTAACAAGTGTTAAGGAAGGGAAAGATTTAGGTATTATTGTCGCCGACACCCTTAAACCGAGTAAGCAATGTATCGAAGCAGTCAGAAAAGCAAATAGAATCTTAGGATTTATTGGTAGATCATTTGAAATTAAGTCGGAGAAAACAATGCTTACATTATATAATTCCTTAGTACGCCCCCACCCTGAATACTGCGTTCAGTTCTGGTCCCCATTTTGCGACAGGACATAGACAGAATGGAGAGAGTGCAGGGACGGGCTACTGAGATGATTCCGTCTTTGAAACAAGTCCGTTTGGAAGCGTTAAATTTATTCTCACTTGTAAAAAGACGTATTCGAGGAGATTTAATTTAGATATTTAAAATGATTAAAGATTTTGATAATGTCAACGCCGAAAAATATTTTGCCTTCAGAAATGCAAACAGAACTCGCAGTAGTGGTTTCAAAATAGTGGGTAAACATTTTAATTCTAATGAAGCTAAACATTTTTTCTTCAATCGTATAATTAATTTGTGAAATGGATTGCCAGCCAGCGTAGTTGAAAGTAATTCGATGGAATCCTTTAAAAAGAGACTGGATCTTTATCTTACCTGAACCCCAGTTAGAAGCATTTGTTAGCGCATAGAAGTATTGTAGAATTTTCAGTCGGATTCTCGATCTCCGGCGGGCGAACTTTGTTAGCCTCAGGGATAGCGTAGGAGAGATGGGGTTAGAGGTCGGCGGCGATGTTGAGGGAGTGTGGAGTGCATTCCGGGACGAGTTTATGGTGCTGCAGTCTGCTGCCATACCCTCAAAACCGGTCACCCCTGCTTCAACGCAGCCTAAGTGGTTCAATCGTGACATCGCTTCGGCTATCCGAAATAGGAAAGTAGCGTATAGGAGGGCGAAGGCCAATCGTTCCCACGAGAACACTGAAGCGTATGTCCGCCTGTGTAGGGAAGTGAAGGCGAAGGTTAGGCTAGCGAAACGTAACGAAGAACTACGGGTGGCAAGCCTCTGCAAGGGGAACCCTAAGGAGTTCTTCAGTTATGTTAATAGTAGACAGCCCATTAGAAGCGGCGTTCTGCGGACCTCCGATGCGGACATCGCTAATGTGCTTAATGAGTACTTTGCGGGAGTGTTCACCAGGGAGGATACCCGCGTCATCCCCGAGCCAGGCGTCAGGCACGAAGGTGCTGGCCTGGATAGTGTTAGATGTACCGCGACAGTCGTTGCCGATAGAATAGACAAATTGAGCGCGTTTAAGGCTCCTGGGCCAGACCAGTTTCTCCCCAGAGTGTTGCGAGAAGTGCGCGACCAGGTGGCTCCCCACCTGCCTACAGTCTTCAACAAATCTTTGGAGACGGGCCAGGTGCCTGGTGACTGGAGGGAAGCCAACGTGACCCCTATCTTTAAGAAAGGGGATCACGAAAGTCCAGGGAACTATCGTCCCATTAGTCTCACTTCAGTTGCAGGTAAATTATTAGAGGGGATAATAGCGGATAGGATCGTTGACTATTTGGATTCCTACAAGCTGCAGGGGGACTCCCAACATGGGTTTAGACGGCATAGGTCGTGTCTCACCAACTTGCTCGAGTTTTTCCACGTCATGTTGAGTGAGTATAAGAGTAGGGCGATTGATATACTTTATCTCGACTTTCAGAAAGCCTTTGATAAGGTACCTCACCGCCGGCTAATGGCGAAAGTGCGTGCGCTGGGTATCGGTGGGGAAATAGGTAGGTGGATTGAAAACTGTCTGAGGAATAGGCGGCAGAGGGTTGTAATTAAAGGGGCTAGTTCGGGTTGGGCCTCGGTCACTAGTGGGGTTCCTCAGGGTTCCGTTTTGGGGCCACTGTTGTTTATCATTTACATAAATGATATCAACGGTGGCATCGTCAGTCGGATCGCCAAATTCGCTGATGACACCAAGCTTGGGGCCAATGTTGGGACGCCCGAAGCGATCGAGGAACTGCGTGCGGACCTAGGTAGGATAGGAGAGTGGTCCGAAAAATGGCAAATGCGGTTTAACTTGGGTAAATGCAAAGTGATGCACATTGGCTACGCCAATCCCAAGTCGGACTACTCGATGTTGGGGAGTCATATCGAGGTGACTGATTTAGAAAAGGACTTGGGTGTGCTAATTAGCAGCGACCTTAAGTTTACGAAACAGTGCGTAGAGGTGGAAAAGAAAGCCCAGAAACTATTGGGTTATATCAGGAGGCAATTTCAGTTTCGGAACAAAGAGATTGTGCTCTCTCTGTATAATTCCCTGGTTCGGCCGCACCTGGAGTATGCTGTGCAGTTCTGGTCGCCCACCCTCAGGAAAGATATTGAGAGGCTGGAGCGAGTGCAGGCGAGGGCCACAAAGTTAATCCCTTCCGTTAGGCATATGGGCTACAATCGACGGTTACGCGCCCTCAACTTGTTTTCGCTTGAAACTCGGAGGCTGCGCGGTCAACTGATCGAGGTTTTCAAGTTCTTACGCGGGGTCAACGATGTCGATTTTAGAAGTATGTTTAGTTTAAATGATAACCCAACTCGCAACAATGGTTGGAAGTTGGATTTGAAACGGTTTAGGACTAGTGTGTGTGGGAATTACTTTACGTATAAGATCTGTGACACATGGAACAGGTTACCTTCAGAAGTTGTGAACAGTTCCTCTGTGGATCAGTTCAAGAAAAGGTTAGACCAAATTTTGCACACTATTTGAGTGTGTACAAAATTTTCCGTAACACCCTTTGCCATTGGTACCTCCTCGGTATGGGCCGCAAGGCCTTTTGAGGTACTTCTTTTCCTTGTAACTCCTTGTAACTCCTCTGTACTTTAAAATTTTCTCTTTATCTTTAAATTTCTTCCCTTCCTTTCAACCTCTTTTCTCTGCTTTGCTCTAAAACTTTCACTTGTCTTCAAATTTTCTTACTCCTTTTAACCTTCTTAAAGAGACAGCCTCGTGGGGACCAGCCGGTCTGATGTTGTTTGGTTTCTTTGTATTCCTTTGAATACATTTCATACATAAACAAAAATCTCATTTCCGAAATGAGTTGGGATGAGAAGGCATACACGCTAGGATATAGAATATAGAAGGTAATGAAAAAGAGAAATAGTTGAAATTAAAGCATACACATTCATTCACACTGGCATGCTGCGGACCAGCATCCACCAAAAAAATTTAAAAAAATAAAATTCTTAATTTTCCATGATAATAATAATAATAATAATAATAATAATAATAATAATAATAATAATAATATAACGTAAAATATCTCGAGATGACGAAATCTTCGTAAAATCATATGATGTGACGTGTGATATATACAGCCGTCACTATTAGTTGAGGAAGTGTTACCCTTTCATGCCATGCCACTGTTTCACACTCAGACAAAAGTGTCGGTACTAACACCTTCATTAAACATCTCTCAGCATCTCTACCCAGTCTCCGCCTCTTCACAACTGCTTTCAGCGCACCTGCCACCTTTGTTCTTCGAATCACTCTGCGATTAACTTCATCCGAACTCGCATAACATTTGTTCAAAACGCATTCCAAATACTTAAAAAGACTGTACCACCTCTAGTGTCTCACCGGTCACCATCACATGAATGCGAATTTCCCTCAGTCTTCACAATCAATAACTTACTTTTACCCACATTCCCTTTCAACAATCTTCTCGCACACCGCCACAAAACTTTTAACGGCCTCTTGCATATCACATTCATCCTGACCAAATAGCAAATAAGAAGAGACTGTAAACACCAATCGACCAGGGAAGTACTCCGGGGGATGGGGGGAATGTTAGGCAGGAAAGAGGGAACGTTGGAACTCCCGTTTCTCCTGTCACTCTCCTCCTCAGCTTTTTCCGTGTCTCATCTATCCTGTGAGCAGTCCAGTATGCTCTCAAACACACACTTCTCGCACTCTTCTTCACTACACATTCATGCATCTTACATACCACACAATATTTTTAGAATTAAAATGAACAAAATGGCATCGATCTCAAAAGCCTCGGAGTGACCTGGAGAGGGGACAATAAATGTCCTCACTTTTGGTTCCCACGCTGCCGATATCGGAAACGCAGATCCAGGCAGAGGGGCTGGTTCTACCACTGCCGATTCGAGTTGTTCTTGGCCTCTGCCTGATTCACTTTTCATAAACTTCTGCAACATTCATGGCCTTTCCTCAAATTTTCAATATGTTCACCACCACCTCACCTTCCCTTCCTAACTGAAATTCAGGTGTCTGGGACGACTGACAACAACTCCTTTTCTGTATCCTTCTTCTCTATATTCAGTTTCATTTCAAGGGTGGATGTTGCGTATATGTACGCAACGACCTAACTTGTTCTCATATTTCCAAACTTGAAACCTAAGAGTTCTACATCCTCTGGCTACGGCTTACATGCACTCTCAAACTAAATACATCTGCACTGTCTACCTTTTTCCTAATTCTACTGACAAGCCAAAACTCTTTGACTACCTCACATCCAAAGTGGAATACATTCTATTCAGTTTTTCAAATGAATAATAATCCATAACTTTCCAATGGGTGGAGGCTGGGGAAAGTGGTAGGTGGGATGAACACTGCGATGGGTCCTCGTCCCTCATCCTGGTAACACACTTAGTGCAAAATATGGTTTTAATTAATTTGACCTATTCTTTCATAATAGCTATATAAGTTTAGAATATACTTCATTTAAATAGTATTTATTTAGTAAATACCTTATGTTGAACACAAGTTTTGCAACACACAAATAGCGGTAGCGGTGTATTGCAAAACATGTGTTCAACATAAGGTATTTACTAAATAAATACTATTTAGTATATATTATGTACCAAGTATGGCTAAATCGCACTATAGTGGCTAAATCCAGTTAATAATTACGCATTTTTCCTAGTATATGATAACCGCAACCGCAACCGCGGTGGAAAAAATTCGACAACCGCAAACACAACCGCAACCGCGGTTGTGAAAAACCGACCACTCGATCCATCACTAATATATACACACACTAATATACACGGTGAACCAAAAGTAGGTGGACAGTAGGTTGAATACGGTTTGTGTTATATTATATTATAACTATGGTGTTCATTATAACTATGGTGTTTGTGTTATATTATATTAAATATTATAACTAAATTTATTTAAATTTTATTTTGTATTATAGTATACAAAAAAATTAAATATGTATTCTCAAAATAAACGTTATCATTTACTGTCCACCTACATTTGGTTCACCCTATATATATACACAAATATATATATATATGTATACACACAAATATATATATACATATATACACACAAATATATATATATATACAAACACAAATATATATATATACAAACACAAATATATATATATATATATACAAACACAAATATATATATATATACAAACACAAATTATATATATATATATATACACAAATACATATATATATATATATACACACAAATATATATATATAATATATATATATATATATATACACAAATATATATATATATATATACATACATACACACAAATACATATACCTTACCTTACAAAGGTTTCACGTGATGATCTCTCATTTCGTGAAGGTGAAGCATGTCGCCCCTCCTCTCGAATTGGCCTGGTAAAGTAGTGAGTTTGATTCTTGCGCTCTCCACCTCACATAGCCAGGTACGCCCGGCTCATCAGGAATTGTTCTGATCCAGGCGGCTAGTCTTCTTTTGAAGATTTCCACTGCAACTCCCTTTGTGTTTTTTAGGTCTTTGGGCAACTCATTAAACAGTTTTGGTCCTCTCATACAAAACTCTTTTCTTTCAGGGTTAAGGATGTGCCCTGTCTCGCCTTCAACTTTGGAATACGGCACAATCTGCCGTTTCTACTGTCCACCATTGTTTGGGGAGTTATAGGGTTCAGAGTAAGATTAGGGACTACTGTAGTTTCTCCATTATTTTCCAAGTGTAAATAATGGTGTATCTCTCTCTTCTCCTTTCCAGTGAGTATAGATCTAGTCGCGTAACCTTTCCCAGTAATTTAATTCTTTGCACCCATTGATCTTGGCTGTGAAGCTTCTCTGGATCCCTTCCAGCAAAGTCTGTGTATAGTATATCATAGTTTTCATTACTTTCCAGTGAATCAATATGTTGTTGTAGTGTTCCATTAGTGTGATAGGCATGACCTGCCTGACCGAAACCCGTGTTGGTTACCATTGAATTTTTTCTGCGTTTCTAAAAAGTCATAGATTTTCTGTCTAACTATTCTTTCAAATATTTTATTGAGATGGGATGTAAGCGATACTAGCCTATAGTTTTTGGCCTTGGATCGATCTCCTTTATATATTGGAACTATGTACGCGCTCTTCAAGATGCCCGGTATTTCTCCCGTGTCTAGTGATCGTCTCCATTTCCAGTTTTGGGGCTCAGCAATTGCATTCTTGCAGTTTTTCATCAGTGTGGCATTCCATTTATCCGTTCCTGCCGCTGAGTGTGTTTTTAGTTTCCCTATGGCTTGTGTAATATCGTCCGTCGTAAAGTCGAAATGCGTCATACTTTCCCCTTGTGGTTCTTCTTCAAAGAACGCGTTTCTATCGCATATCAATTTGTCAGTTTTTGGGATACTGAAAGATGATTCGTACTGAGCTCTTAATATTTCAGATACTGCTGTTAGATCATCCGATAAAGCACTGTTCTCGTTTTTTAAAGGCCCGATAGTCGCATGGTTTTTCGACTTTCTTTTTGCAAAATTATAGAAGTATTTTGAGTTAGCCTTCATCGCTTCTATAGCGTCGTCGTCTTCTTTTCCTGTATGCTTCTCGATTAGTTCCTGTATGACGACATCGATACTTTGCAGTTTATCATTTAATATTTTTCTGATGTTGTTATCTTTACAATTACTTAGTTTTGCATTCACTCTTTTTCTCTTTCGAAACAGTGCTCTCTTTTGTCTTTCGAACCTGCTTCTCTTTCCTCTTTGTTGTATCTTTGGGACATGTTTTTCCACAATTTCTAACTTCTTCTCCTCTAACGTCATTAGCATCTCCTCCGTTGTCTTGGCCTCGAAAATGGTTTTCCAATCTATTACTTCCATGCTGGTTGTCACATCTTCCCAGTTTATAGTAGTGGAGTGAAAATTAAAAATTTCGAATTTGCTTTTTTCTGTTGTGCGTGTTCTTTCCTTTCCTGTTGTCTTTATATTAATTGTTATTTCAATGATGTTGTGGTCCGATATCATAGTTGGGGATATTTCTACCTTCTCAATTAGATTACTGTTGTTTCTGAATACCAAATCTAGGAAGTTGTTTTTTCTTGTGTTTTCTGTTATTTCTTGCGTTAACATAAATTCATCAGCTAGAGCTAGTAGCATTTTCACCTGCTCCTGGTCTTCTCGTGCGTCCCCCTTGTCCTGGTGTATACATATATTTTTTACTATCCTTTTATATTTCATGAATGGGAAATTAAAATCTCCACAGAGAAAAATATTTGGGGTTGGAGAGTGTAGATCTTTTACCAGGTTTCTTACCTCTGTAATGGAATCTGAAAATTTTGATGTTGGCGTGTTTGTGGGTCTGTACATTACAATTAGTACCAAATTTAATTTTTCAATTTTTGCTGCTACACATTCTACGTAGTTGTTTGAGGGTCTTATAGCCATTTCTGCATGTGCCTTTCGTGTGTGTAAATAGCACATCCTCCTTTACGTCTCACTGTTCTGTCGGCTCGGAGGATGTTATAGTTG
Organism: Bathynomus jamesi; assembly: GCA_023014485.1. Lineage (NCBI taxonomy): Eukaryota > Metazoa > Arthropoda > Malacostraca > Isopoda > Cirolanidae > Bathynomus > Bathynomus jamesi. The sequence continues at coordinate 11,048 of JAJOZX010004002.1, read as the reverse complement.
TCAATTTATATTTATATTTTGTCAATACAGGACTCACAGTTTTAACAGTTCGCCTGGCAGTCTTTTAGATGAGTTTCCGTGAGGCATGCAAAGTCTGCTCCGGCTTCTTGCATGAGTCCTCTGAGGTATAAAATTTGTTCGTGGAATGGTTTGATTTAAGGCCCTCTATGTTGGCTAGGATTATTTTTATTTTTTCTCTTTCTTTTTCGGACACAGGTGGTTCCAATTTGTTTTCCAATGGGGGTGTCGGTTTCGTTGCCTTGTGGTCCTCCGAGAATTTACCTCTTTTTATCTTTGTCGGTACCTGTTGTTCCGATAGGGCATGAAGTGCCTTTGTTCGTACCTTCTGTCCGGCTCTCGGATTTCTATATGTATATTTGTCTTCCGTTGTTACTAGATTGCACACATTACAGATTAAGTGAGAATTTGGACCCATATCAATGTTATTCCTTAATTAGCGTAAGAAGAAATACCTACACAAATTATTTATTTATTTATTTTTATTTTTGTTTCTGTTTCCTTTCTTTCGATGTTCGGGTGTATTTCGAAAGGTTTCTGACCTTTGCGTTTTATGACCTTTTTCCTGCCTTGTTTCAAGCTTTCACGAATGCCCCACCGTATTTCGTTTTGAATATATATGTTAAAACTGTCGATAGATTATGTAAACTGTGTTGCACTTTCTTTCTTTTAATGAATTTCACTTTATAATTTTATAATTTATATGCACGGATTCATTGATACTTTATGCACTTTCGGGTGCAAACAGAATAACCGCTGAGTAGATTTTTCCCTTCTACAGTAATTTGGGTGTTTAATAGAGAGAGTAAAACAGCACGTCCATTCACCACGGGGTACATATATATACACAGGGCATATATATATATATATATATATATATATATATATATATATATTATATATATATAATATATATATATATATACACACACACACACATATATATATATATATATATATATATATATATATATATATATATATATATACACACATATATATATATATACATACATATATATATATATATGAAAAATTATTTCACGAAAGTGACACGTGAAAAGTATTTATGATGAATAAAACCACGAAGGAAAAAGAAACACAAAGGGGTGCTCAAGCGCTTTCGTCTAATGACATCCTCAGGAACACTGGAGTGAAAGGACAGATCAAGGCAATATATAGGTTACAAAAATAAACATACATACATACACATTCACATATATACATATATATATATATACATATATATATATATATATAAATATATACATATATATAGTAAGCATAGAAAAAAATTGTGGGAGGAGCCAACATTTATATGGTCACAGAAGAATAAAGAAATAAAAATAAATATAAATATAAATTGAGAAAAAATTAATTACAAAATAGTGCCTTAGTGATATATATGTCACAGCCTAAATAATCATAAAGAAATAAACAGGCAAATAAAAAAAACCCATAAATACATATACATACATATATATATATATATATACATATATATACACATATATATATATATATATATATATATAAAGACACTTTTAGCACTTTGGCCGACCTTCATATAAATTCAAATGGCTTTTTTATGGAACAGGTCACAAAAGAATAAAGAAATAAAAATAAATATAAATATTGTAAGTAGAGTCTACCAATTCAAGCTCAAGAGGGAGGTTTTTACAATCGATTTAATAGATGCTGCCAAAATGATATATATGTCACATTATTAAAAAATAAAAATTGAAAGATAAATTTTAAGAGAGGCACACCAATTTATAAGGGAAAAAATTACCACATATGCATATTATAGTCACAAACGAATACAAAAGTACAAATAAATATAAATTGGAAAACAAAAAGATCCCTAGATGATATATAAAGAACAATAAAATATATATACAACCTATTTACGGTATATATACGAAATATAAACGCAATATATACAGAATATATATATATATATATATATGCATAAGGGAAAAAAAATTACCAAATTTGTTTTTATAATTATTGTCTGAGAAAACGGTAGGTCGCAAAAGAATAAAGAAATAAAAATAAATATAACTTGAAAAAATTACAAATAATACACGTACACATATATACCCGCATACCCAAATATATATATACATATACACACATATATACAAACACACACACACACACACACCACATATATATATATATATATATACACGCTTGACCTTCACGAAATGAGAAATCATCCCGCAGAACCTTTGTGAGGTTGTAAGGTAAGGTAAGGTACATACACATATACATATATATATATATATATTTAACTGCATACATACATACATACATACATATACACACATACATACATACATATACACACATATACATACAAACACATTTAACTGCAATGACCACACACATACACACATACACATACATACATACACATACACTCATACAGCAAAAAATTGAAAAATAAAATTGTAAGGGAAACAACCGACAAAAACAAATTTTTTACCAAAGATTTAACAACCTGCCCTTTTTGTTTAAATCCATTCTGAAGGAATTCAGAGCAACGGGATCAAGTTGAAACAGACCTTTACTCATGTTAAGGTTATTTGTAAGTTGAATTATAGCCGACTCAAGAATATTTCTATTAACAATGTTGCTAGAGTGAAACAAACTGAAACATTATTCCAATCAATACAATGGGATAACTCTGACAAATGGACAAAAAGGGCACTGGACAACTGTCCCGTTCTAACGGAATATTGATGCTGTTTTACACGCGTTTGCAAATCCTTTCCCGTCTGACCTATGTAAAAGGAATCACATTGCTTACACCCAATTTTATAGATAATGCCTAAATTATTGGTAGGGCTATTTTTTACTATGATGTTTTTCACAATATTGTTATATGAAAAAACTACACTGATATCCAAAAGTTTAAGTACATTAGCAATGCCTAAGAAGCCCGGGAAAAATGGAAGTACTAAAATATTCTTTGACAAGGTGCGAGTGTTATTATTCACACGATAGAAGGTTCGTTTAGCCTTATTAAGACAAGATTCCATGAACGCCGATGGGTAACACAATTCACTTCCAATACCGTTGATATTTTCCAATTCGGCATCGATGTATTCAGGACTGGCGATCCTAAGAGCGCGGAGAAACATTGAGGAAAATATGGCCTTTTTAATAGGGGTGTCATGTCCAGAGTAAAAGTGTACGTAGGACAAATTGTTTGTTTTTTTCCGATATATACTAAACTTAAAACCCGGGCTATCCCTATGAACACGCACATCCAAAAACGGGATTGAGTTGTCTTGTTCCACTTCTAAAGTAAATTTAATGGAGGGGACTTGGTCATTTAACTGAAGGAGGAAGTCATCCAGGTCACGATTCATGGGCCAGATACACAAAATATCGTCGACGTACCGCAACCAAGGGATGCCAACCCCCAGGATTCTCGGAATGTAAGTAATTTCAAAAAACTCCACTGTTTTGGAGCTTATTAAGCTTGTATCAAGGATTGTAAATTCACTTTCAATGGTGGG
>JAJOZX010004002.1:0-2500 GCA_023014485.1 Bathynomus jamesi | reverse complement strand
TATATGTATATGTATATATATATATGTATATATATATATATATATATATATATATATATATATATATATATACACACACACACATGTATATATACATATATATAATATCTATATATATATATATATATATAATATATTATATATACACAAACTCAGAATGGTTCCCTGAGAACAATATATGTTAAACACAGACCGTGCATGGCACAAGGAACTCTTCTGGGAAAATTAAATCCACTATAGTCCGAATAAGTAATGATAAATGACAAATACCATAGTTTTTTTTTCCTTTTTCATGATTTTAGCCCGACGTGGTGAGGGAAGCTATATTTATGGGATCTCTTTGCGAGAGACCCGTTGCCCACGTCCGGGCTAAAATCATGAAAAGGAAAAAAACTATGGTATTTGTCATTTATCATTACTTATTCGGACTATAGTGGATTTAATTTTCCCAGAAGAGTTCCTTGTGCCATGCACGGTCTGTGTTTAACATATATATATATATACACACATATATATATATATACACACATATATGTACCACACACACACATATATATATACAAACACATATAAATACAACACACATATATGTATATGTATATACACAAACATATATATATATATATACACACACACACACACATAAATATATATATATATACACACATATATATATATAAATATATATAGATATATTACATACACCTATATTATATATACACACATATATATATACATATACACCTATATATATATATATATATACACACACATATATATATATATATATATTCACACACACACACATATATATATATATATAATATACATTTTCCCTTAACACCATTACCTGACCTCCCGAAGGGTCAATCACCGTGGGAAAAAAAGAATTAAGTCGGTCGAAGAACGGACAGATATGTGCCATTAAATACTTTTTCTTTAACAGATCTTCCGTCGGTAGCTTAATTATATATTCATTTAGCATAAAATTGTGTTACAAGAACCTGTTTCTGCGTTTCAAGAACATTTTTGCCGGTTTTCGCAGGTGACGGCACGATAAGCACGCGGTATACCTACGTTGTAATTTATTAATTTTCCAAACGCTCGTTTTTTGTTTTTGTTTGTTTTTTAACTAATTAAAAGCATGGCACCCCCGTCAAATACTTGCAGTCGCTGTGAAGGGAAATTTGCCGCTTACGCGTTTACAATGGCTAATAATAATGAACAGTTACTTTGCAGATGGTGCTCAAGCATGGAAGTGCTGAGGAACGAGTTAGAACGTGAGAGGGAGGCCAGGGTGAGGCTTCAAGAAAGCGTGATGCTCCTGACGGCAAAAATTAGAATCCCTTCAGACTCCAGTTACGACCACTCCTGCCTCAGTTTCTACTAATAATATAAATAGTACTAATAGCCCTCTCTCTTCCCCTAGTTCCCAACCCTTCGTTCGAGTGAGAAATGGAGCCCCATTGAGAAAAGCAGACTTGTCTACCAGTAATAACAAGCAATAAGTTTTCTGTTTTAGGTTTCGAAGATGCTGATGAACCGGAAATACGACTCGTTGGCGATTCCATTGTTCGAGGGCAGCTCGAGGAATTCTGTGGGAGAAACCCTCGTCGTAGGCGCCGTTACTGCTACCCTGGTGCAAGCGTGGAGGATATAATTAATAGTGTTTACCATTTTACAGAGGGTACCGCTGAGGACACAAAGTATGTTATTCATGTCGGTACTATTAACGTTTTAAATTCTAGATCGGAAGAACTGCTTGCTAGTTACAGGGACTTATTAGAGCGACTAAACGAGAAAACTAATAAGATTGTTTTAACTGGTATACTTCCTCGAATTATCCAACGTAACGATTTCTACAGCAAGGCGACCTATATTAACAATAACCTAAATCTCTTTGCCAACAGGAAGGAGTGCATTTTGCGAATTTTTGGAACAGTTTCTACGGCAGGAGGGACTTGTTCCTCGAAGATGGACTTCATCTTAATGACGTTGGAGCTGCGCGTTTAGGAAGAATATTTCATAATACTGTCTCTCTTTTCAGCTGCCGTAACTCGAACGGTCCCAGCGTAAATTCCACAAATTTCCCCTGCGCTCGCGAAGGTGTCGCAATTACAAACAATTTGAAGGTTCTATCCTTAAATGCTCGTAGCCTACGAAATAAAATAAATGAATTTTTTTCTTTAATTGCTTGTAAAGACTATGATTTAATTGCGATAAATGAATCGTGGCTTATCACTGAAACACGTGACTTTGTAGGGGAGTATCAAATTAAAGGTTATAGACTTTTTGTTAAAAACAGAATAGGTGGCGAGGAGGCGGTGTTATGTTGTATATCAAAGATAATATTGCGAACGTTGTAGAAGTAAGCACTCAATTCCAAACCGATAGATCCGACAAGAGCAGAACTTAAATTAAACGATTTTTAAACTCTTGTTGCGGTTATATATAGGCCCCGAATCAAACAGCTGATACGGACGAAGCGTTATATCGTGAA
>JAJOZX010004001.1:437500-445222 GCA_023014485.1 Bathynomus jamesi | reverse complement strand
CCCATTTTTGGATGTGCGTGTACATAGGGAAAGCCCAGGTTTTTTAAGTTTAGTATCTATCGGAAAACGACAAACAATTTGTCCTACGTACACTTTTACTCGGGACATGATACCCCCACTAAGAAGGCCATATTTTCATCAATGTTTCTCCGCGCCCTTAGGATCGCCAGTCCGGAATACATCGATGCCGAATTGGAAAAAATCAACGGTATTGGAAGTGATTTGTGTTATCCATCTGCGTTTATGGAATCTTGTCTCAACAAGGCAAAACGAACTTTCTATCGTGTCAATATTAACATCTCGTACTTTGTCAAAAATATTTTAGTACTTCCATTTTTCCGGGCTTTTAGGCATGCTAATATACTTAACTTTGGATATAATGTAGTATTTTCATATACAATATTGTGAAAAAATATCATAATAAAAAATAGCCCTACCAATAATTCGGGCATTATCTATAAAATTGGCTGTAAACATGTTGATTCCTTTTACATAGGTCAGACGGGAAAGGATTTGCACACACGTATAAAACAGCATCAATATTCCGTTAGAACAGGACAGTTGTCCAGTGCCCTTTTTGGCCATTTTGTCAGAGTTAGCCCACTGTATTGATTGGAATAATGTTTCAGTTTATTCCATTCAAGCAACATGTTAATAGAAATATTCTTGAGTCTGCCTTATCCAACTTTCAATAACTTCAACATAAGCAAAGGTCTTTTTCAACTCGATCCTGTTATTTTGAATTCCTTTAAAACAGATTTAGATAAGAAGGGTAAAACATTAAATATTTGGTAAACTTGTCTGCTACTTTATTAACTTTTAATTTGCATTTTATTTTTTTATATATATCGAAACCTGACCATAGGACAGCAGTGTGTTAAAACCCGGGCAGAGTTCCAGTATAAATTTGTATTTTATAATCCATTGATCTTGTGCTAAAAATCGATATTTTTCCTTACAATCTGTACGCCTCACTGGTAATCCTTTAAGGTTTTAATTTTTAATTTTAATTTTTACTTCTCTGTTTATTGCATATATATATGTATGTATGTATGTATGTATGTATTTGCATAATAGATATGTATGTATGTATATATATATATATGTGTGTGTGTGTGTGTATGTATGTTATTTATTTTTTCTTTTTTTTTCTTTCTGTAACCTATATATAGCTGTAACCTTTTATGTACTTCAGTGTTCCTGAGGATGTCATTAGACGAAAGCGCTTGAGCACCATTTTGTGTTTCCTTTCCTTCGTGGTTTTATTCATCATAAATATTTTTCACGTGTTACTTTCGTGAAATAATTTTCATATAATGAACACCACGCGTTCCTTCGGCTTGCTGTTCCCTCTCTTGTCTCCGTTTGTGTCCGTGTTTTCTTCTACATTAATGAAGGGGGCATGCAATCGTGTCCGACGGAAGTTTCTTACTAAGTGTCTGGAGGAGCAAGTTCTTCCCAAATCCCTGCTTCCGATTCGCCTCAGACAAATTGACGACATCCGTCAACAACTTCAGCAGATTAATTTTAAAGAAACATATTGAAGTCACCAGACAAAATGAGTGGTCCGTCTTCAAAAATTTAAAACATCGCCAAACATAATTTTGTAACCGTTATTCCCCAACCGTGGATCCAAACCTTTGTTTGATGAAATTTACAACGAGTTGCGCGGAGAACTACTTCACTTCGTAACATTTGGATCGAAAAATTAAAAGTCTCATTCGAGATAGTCAGTGGAGTAAAAAGCAAGCTCAAAGTGTGTTTTGAAACCTTTCTTCGAAAAACATTAGTGACGATGCAAAAAGTGCCCTTGGATATGGTATGTCCTTTTTTATTGTTAAAAAACCTTCGGCTTTACAAATTTGTTACAGTCTCGCGTGTTTGAAAAACAGTGCAATCTCCCTCAGTATTTGTTTAACATAGTTAAAGGCCCTCGTTTATAGTGCGGCGAATGGTAATACGAAGATAACTTCCTAAACGTTTTCGCAATAGCCTCTCACAATTAAAAAAAGATGGGGAGCTCCATATTACTAAGCAGACAAGGCTAACACCATAGTTATATGGACAAAGTGGACTACTCGGAAAGATGAACGAGCTTCTCCAGGACCCCGCCACATACACCAAACTTAGGAAGAACCCGCAGGATGACGTCATCAACTCATTTAATAGTGGCTTGAAACGCCTTCTCAAAGATCATAAGGACTTAATTCCGCTTTTCATGTCCACTTCACCTGCTCTGCCCTACCTTTACGGTCTTATTAAAACCCACAAACCTGGTAACCTATGCGCCCTATTATTAGCTCGGTGGGCTCTATTACTTATAAACTCTCCAAATGGCTTGTCAAAGTCTTGTCCCCATTCTCGGAACTATCTCTGATTCACAGTAAAAAATTCCATGGATCTTACGGAAAAATTGAATAATGCACGTACTGAAACTAACGATAAATTGATCAGTTTTGATGTTTGTTCATTGTTTACAAAAGTGCGATTGACGATATGCTTGACTTTCTCTCCCAAGAATTACATAAGTATGACCTGCCACTACCTTCACACATTGTTTTGGAACTCATTAAGCTTTGCATCAAAGACTGTAAATTCACTTTCAATAACGAGTATTATAACAAGTTTTTGGGATGGCTATGGGCAACCCCTTATCGCCCCTCCTCTCCAATATTTATATGGAGTTTTCGAATTACCTATATTCCGAGAATCCTGGGGGTTGGCATCCCTTGGTTGCGGTACGTCGACGATATTTTGTGTATCTGGCCCATGAATCGTGACCTGGATAGCTTCCTCCTTCAGTTAAATGATCAAGTCCCCTCCATTAAGTTTACTTTAGAAGTGGAGCAAGACAATTCAATCCCATTTTTGGATGTGCGTGTACATAGGAAAGCCCAGGGTTTTAAGTTTGTATCTATCGGAAAACGACAAACAATTTGTCCTACGTACACTTTACTCGGGACATGATACCCCCACTAAGAAGGCCATATTTTCATCAATGTTTCTCCGCGCCCTTAGGATCGCCAGTCCGGAATACATCGATGCCGAATTGGAAAAAAATCAACGTATTGGAAGTGATTTGTTATCCATCTGCGTTTATGGAATCTTGTCTCAACAAGGCAAAACGACTTTCTATCGTGTCAATATTAACACTCGTACTTTGTCAAAAAATATTTTAGTACTTCCATTTTTCCCGGGCTTTTTAGGCATTGCTAATATACTTAAACTTTTGGATATTAGTAGTATTTTCATATAACAATATTGTGAAAAATATCATAATAAAAAATAGCCCTACCAATAATTCGGGCATTATCTATAAAATTGGCTGTAAACAATGTGATTCCTTTTACATAGGTCAGACGGGAAAGGATTTGCACACACGTATAAAACAGCATCAATATTCCGTTAGAACAGGACAGTTGTCCAGTGCCCTTTTTGGCCATTTGTCAGAGTTAGCCCACTGTATTGATTGGAATAATGTTTCAGTTTTATTCCATTCAAGCAACATTGTTAATAGAAATATTCTTGAGTCTGCCATTATCCAACTTTCAAATAACTTCAACATAAGCAAAGGTCTTTTTCAACTCGATCCTGTTATTTTGAATTCCTTTAAAACAGATTTAGATAAGAAGGGTAAAAATTAAATCTTTGGTAAACTTGTCTGCTACTTTATTAACTTTTAATTTGCATTTTATTTTTTTATATATCGAAACCTGACCATAGGCAGCAGTGTGTTAAAACCCGGGCAGAGTTCCAGTATAAATTTGTATTTTTATAATCCATTTGATCTTGTGCTAAAAATCGATATTTTTCCTTACAAATCTGTACGCCTCACTGGTAATCCTTTAAGGTTTTAATTTTTAATTTTTAATTTTTACTTCTCTGTTTATTGCATATATATATGTATGTATGTATGTATGTATGTATTTGCATATATAGATATGTATGTATGTATATATATATATATGTGTGTGTGTGTGTATGTATGTTATTTATTTTTTCTTTTTTTTTCTTTCTGTAACCTATATATAGGCTGTAACCTTTTTATGTACTTCAGTGTTCCTGAGGATGTCATTAGACGAAAGCGCTTGAGCACCATTTTGTGTTTCCTTTCCTTCGTGGTTTTATTCATCATAAATATTTTTCACGTGTTACTTTCGTGAAATAATTTTCATATAATGAACACCACGCGTTCCTTCGGCTTGCTGTTCCCTCTCTTGTCTCCGTTTGTGTCCGTGTTTTCTTCTACATTAATGAAGGGGCATGCAATTCGTGTCCGACGGAAGTTTCTTACTAAGTGTCTGGAGGAGCAAGTTCTTCCCAAATCCCTGCTTCCGATTCGCCTCAGACAAATTGACGACCATCCGTTCAACAACTTCAGCAGATTAATTTTAAAGAAACATATTGAAGTCACCAGACAAAATGAGTGGTCCGCCTTCAAAAATTTAAACATCGCCAAACATAATTTTGTAACCGTTATTCCCCAACCGTGGATCCAACCTTTGTTTGATGAAATTTACAAACGAGTTGCGTCGGAGAACTACTTCACTTCGTAACATTTTGGATCGAAAATTAAAAGTCTCATTCGAGATAGTCAGTGGAGTAAAAAAGCAAGCTCAAAGTGTGTTTTGAACCTTTCTTCGAAAACATTAGTGACGATGCAAAAAGTGCCCTTGGATATGGTATGTCCTTTTTTATTGTTAAAAAACCTTCGGCTTTACAAATTTGTTACAGTCTCGCGTGTTTTGAAAAACAGTGCAATCTCCCTCAGTATTTGTTTAACATAGTTAAAGGCCTCGTTTATAGTGCGGCGAATGGTAATTACGAAGATAACTTTCCTAAACGTTTTCGCAATAGCCTCTCACAATTAAAAAAGATGGGAGCTCCATATTACTAAAGCAGACAAGGCTAACACCATAGTTATTATGGACAAAGTGGACTACATCGGAAAGATGAACGAGCTTCTCCAGGACCCCGCCACATACACCAAACTTAGGAAGAACCCGCAGGATGACGTCATCAACTCATTTAATAGTGGCTTGAAACGCCTTCTCAAAGATCATAAGGACTTAATTCCGCTTTTCATGTCCACTTCACCTGCTCTGCCCTACCTTTACGGTCTTATTAAAACCCACAAACCTGGTAACCCTATGCGCCCTATTATTAGCTCGGTGGGCTCTATTACTTATAAACTCTCCAAATGGCTTGTCAAAGTCTTGTCCCCCATTCTCGGAACTATCTCTGATTCACATGTAAAAAATTCCATGGATCTTACGGAAAAATTGAATAATGCACGTACTGAAACTAACGATAAATTGATCAGTTTTGATGTTTGTTCATTGTTTACAAAAGTGCCGATTGACGATATGCTTGACTTTCTCTCCCAAGAATTACATAAGTATGACCTGCCACTACCTTCACACATTGTTTTGGAACTCATTAAGCTTTGCATCAAAGACTGTAAATTCACTTTCAATAACGAGTATTATCAACAAGTTTTTGGGATGGCTATGGGCAACCCCTTATCGCCCCTCCTCTCCAATATTTATATGGAGTTTTTCGAAATTACCTATATTCCGAGAATCCTGGGGGTTGGCATCCCTTGGTTGCGGTACGTCGACGATATTTTGTGTATCTGGCCCATGAATCGTGACCTGGATAGCTTCCTCCTTCAGTTAAATGATCAAGTCCCCTCCATTAAGTTTACTTTAGAAGTGGAGCAAGACAATTCAATCCCATTTTTGGATGTGCGTGTACATAGGGAAAGCCCAGGTTTTAAGTTTAGTATCTATCGGAAAACGACAAACAATTTGTCCTACGTACACTTTTACTCGGGACATGATACCCCCACTAAGAAGGCCATATTTCATCAATGTTTCTCCGCGCCCTTAGGATCGCCAGTCCGGAATACATCGATGCCGAATTGGAAAAAATCAACGGTATTGGAAGTGATTTGTGTTATCCATCTGCGTTTATGGAATCTTGTCTCAACAAGGCAAAACGAACTTTCTATCGTGTCAATATTAACACTCGTACTTTGTCAAAAAATATTTTAGTACTTCCATTTTCCCGGGCTTTTTAGGCATTGCTAATGTACTTAAACTTTTGGATATTAATGTAGTATTTTCATATAACAATATTGTGAAAAATATCATAATAAAAAATAGCCCTACCAATAATTCAGGCATTATCTATAAAATTGGCTGTAAACAATGTGATTCCTTTTACATAGGTCAGACGGGAAAGGATTTGCACACACGTATAAAACAGCATCAATATGCCGTTAGAACAGGACAGTTGTCCAGTGCCCTTTTTGTCCATTTGTCAGAGTTAGCCCACTGTATTGATTGGAATAATGTTTCAGTTTTATTCCATTCAAGCAACATTGTTAATAGAAATATTCTTGAGTCTGCCATTATCCAACTTTCAAATAACTTCAACATAAGCAAAGGTCTTTTTCAACTCGATCCTGTTATTTTGAATTCCTTTAAAACAGATTTAGATAAGAAGGGTAAAACATTAAATCTTTGGTAAACTTGTCTGCTACTTTATTAACTTTTAATTTGCATTTTATTTTTTATATATATCGAAACCTGACCATAGGCAGCAGTGTGTTAAAACCCGGGCAGAGTTCCAGTATAAATTTGTATTTTTATAATCCATTTGATCTTGTGCTAAAAATCGATATTTTTCCTTACAAATCTGTACGCCTCACTGGTAATCCTTTAAGGTTTTAATTTTTAATTTTTAATTTTTACTTCTCTGTTTATTGCATATATATATGTATGTATGTATGTATGTATGTATTTGCATATATAGATATGTATGTATGTATATATATATATATGTGTGTGTGTGTGTGTATGTATGTTATTTATTTTTCTTTTTTTTCTTTCTGTAACCTATATATAGGCTGTAACCTTTTTATGTACTTCAGTGTTCCTGAGGATGTCATTAGACGAAAGCGCTTGAGCACCATTTTGTGTTTCCTTTCCTTCGTGGTTTTATTCATCATAAATATTTTTCACGTGTTACTTTCGTGAAATAATTTTCATATAATGAACACCACGCGTTCCTTCGGCTTGCTGTTCCCTCTCTTGTCTCCGTTTGTGTCCGTGTTTTCTTCTACATTAATGAAGGGGCATGCAATTCGTATCAGACGGAAGTTTCTTACTAAGTGTCTGGAGGAGCAAGTTCTTCCCAAATCCCTGCTTCCGATTCGCCTCAGACAAATTGACGACCATCCGTTCAACAACTTCAGCAGATTAATTTTAAAGAAACATATTGAAGTCACCAGACAAAATGAGTGGTCCGCCTTCAAAAATTTAAACATCGCCAAACATAATTTTGTAACCGTTATTCCCCAACCGTGGATCCAACCTTTGTTTGATGAAATTTACAACGAGTTGCGTCGGAGAACTACTTCACTTCGTAAATTTTGGATCGAAAAATTAAAAGTCTCATTCGAGATAGTCAGTGGAGTAAAAAAGCAAGCTCAAAGTGTGTTTTGAACCTTTCTTCGAAAAACATTAGTGACGATGCAAAAAGTGCCCTTGGATATGGTATGTCCTTTTTTATTGTTAAAAAACCTTCGGCTTTACAAATTTGTTACAGTCTCGCGTGTTTTGAAAAACAGTGCAATCTCCCTCAGTATTTGTTTAACATAGTTAAAGGCCTCGTTTATAGTGCGGCGAATGGTAATTACGAAGATAACTTTCCTAA
>JAJOZX010004001.1:382500-432500 GCA_023014485.1 Bathynomus jamesi | reverse complement strand
CGGCCGAGTGAACAACCAGCTCTGGGTCCTCTACCTTCCTCTCTTTCTGCTCCTTTGGGGGGTGATGCGTTCCCTTCCCCGCCCAAAGAGGCTCCCTTAGGATAGGCAGGCCCCTTTTGGGGGTTCAGCTTGGGGGAGAACGCCTCTTCCAAGTTGCATACCCCTTGCAATCCCATTTTGGGGTTGGCAACAAAGGTTGGCACTCCCCTTTGGGGGGATCAGCTTGGGGGATAACTCCAGGTTGCATACCCCTTGCAGTCACAATTCGGGGCTGGCAACAAAGGGGGTGTGGGGTTGGCACTCTTGCAACAAAGGGGGGTGACACTCTTGTTGCATTATGCAATATTGCAATGCAATTGCACTCATACACTTTGTGCCCATACTACTGAGATGAACCGGGTGCGCGGTGGAGAGCGCAAGAGAGCAACTTGCTCTTTCATGAAGCCAGACCTAAAGGCGGGGCCATTAGCTTGATCTTCGTGTGAAGAGAGACCAATGCACGAAACTAATACGAGGTGTGTATATATATATATATATATATACACAGGGTGTCCCATACGTTTGGAACCATAGGGTAAAATAAGTAATTCATATTTTTCCGTTTATGCAAGTGCCCATGATGTCTTTGAGTAAGGAAGAACGCATCCAGGTAATTCTGCTCTTAGGAAATCGGAGTCAGAGGGAGGTCGCTAAGGAATTTAACAGATTGCATCCGGACCGCGCGCCGATAAAACACAGCTGTGAAAGCAAACTTGTAGCAAAGTTCAGGGAAACGGGATCCATACGAGATAAACCACGCAGTGGACCTCCGAGGACATCCACCTACGATGACACAGCCGCTACCATCCTCGCTCATTTCACAAAAAGTCCCCAAAAGTCTCTTCGGCGGTTGTCCGCTGAGACAGGAGTGTCGAAAAGCAGCATCCACCGCATTCTTCAAGCACACAAATGGCATCCTTACAAACTTCAAATCCTGCAGAAATTAATCGAAGATGATCCAGACCAACGGATGGGATTTTGTGAATGGGCTACGGAACAATTTGCTCAAAATGCCAATTTCCCGTCCACCATTCTGTTCAGTGATGAAGCTTTTTTTTAACGCAAATGGTGAGGTGAACCGACAGAACACCCGCTACTGGTCGCAAGACAACCCTCACTGGTTTAGTACTTCAAAGGAACAAGGTGTCGCTCGTGTGATGGTATGGTGTAGCATTTGGAAAGACCGTATCATAGGCCCCTTCTTTTTGATGACACTGTCACAGGAAACGCTTAATGTGTATGCTGAATGAGGAAGCATTCCCCAGTGTCTTGAACACAGATGGCGATTTCCCAACATGGCTCTAGCAGGATGGATGGTGCTCCTGCCCATTACAGCATCCGGGTAAGAGAGTGGCTGCACCGACAATTCCCTGGTCATTGGATAGGACGTCGAGGACCTGTGGAGTGGCCGGCGAGGAGCCCCGATCTCACCCCTTTGGATTTTTATCTCCGGGGTCACTTGAAGGCGTTGGTCTACGCGGAGAAAATTCAGAGTGTTGCACATTTGCGGAGCGCATCATCGACGCATGTAACACCATCACTCCTGATACCATTCGCCGTGTGTTTGCTGACTGGATATCTCGTCCGCATTCATGTATCAATAATAATGGTGGACACATTGAACACGTTCTGTGAATAAAAGCCGTTTTTATTGCCGTTTTTATCATTTTGCCCTATGGTTCCGGACTTATGGGACACCCTGTGTATAAATATATAGAGTAGCCTACGGGCACCAATTTATAGGGATCTACACATTACCAATGTGATTTTGCGAAGAACGTCGGCTTACTATAATTTATGAATTTAATTGAAATGAATAGGCCTGAAAGTGGTTTTGTTGTCCGAAATATTTTATCACTTATATAGTAATTTTTGCACGCTGATTCCGAAAATAGTATTCATTTTCGCCATCTCGTACAAATTTTTCACAAAATGTCATATTTCATATTACATATGCAAGTAATTTTCATTAAAATTTAATCAATTTAATTTTGAGTAAAAACTACTGTCTATAAATGTTTCCAGATCAGAAGTGACGTCATAGCGTCTTCTAGAACATTCGAGAAACGCACCGCTAGTATATAAGTGATTGACAAGCCACGAGATGAGTCAGTCTGTCTAGTGCGTGCGAGGTTATAGTTCTTTATTATTCAAAGGTGCGCGGTGACTATATTTCTCTTTTGAAATTTGTTTATTTGTCGCTATCGCAACCAGGGGGTTTGTAAATAGCCCAAACATTTTCTGTAATATTTGTGGAAAATTTACTGTGAAAAAACAAAGGCGAGATATTACAGACTCCGTCAAGAAAGCATTCTATGCGTACTTCGGAATGAAACTTGGGGATCAAGACAAGTCATGGGCTCCACATAAAGTTTGCAGTGTTTGAGTTGAACAATTTAGACTGTGGAGTAAAGGTAAACAAGGATTTTTTACCTTTTGGGATTCCAATGGGCTGGCGTGAGCCTAGAAATCACAGCAATGACTGCTATTTTTGTTCATGTTTGTTCATGTACAATACTATGATAAAAATAAAAAGGAAATTTCTTATTCAAACTTTCATTCTGCTATAAGACCTGTTGCTCATGGACCTGGTATACCTGTATCTACTAAACCAAATACTTTTGATTTAATTTCATCTGTTTCGGTGTCTGATGACGATGGAAACGATGATATTGATTGTTTTCAAACCGAAACATCTGTTGAACCCCAATTGTTTACACAAAGTGAACTTAATGATTTGGTAAGAGATTTGTGTCTTCCGAAGGATTCTTCAGAGATTTTGGGATCCAGACTTCGTGCAAAGAACTTGATTTCTTCCGGGACATCATTTTACTGGAACAGAAATCGAGAAAAAGAATTCATTCAATATTTTTCTAAAGAAAATTTACTGGTATATTGCAACAATATTTCGAAACTAATACTTAAGCTAGGCGCTGCAGTCTATGACCCAAATAAGTGGAGTCAGTAGTGTGGGCGCAAAAGGGTAGAGTTCAATTGCAATGTTGCAAATGTTGATCAATGATGCAAGTACCCTTTGTTGTAGGCCCCTCTTCCTTTGCTGCAAGCCCCTCCCCTCCCCCTTGTTGCAAGACCCCCATCTTCCACCCCTTTGTGCAAGCGGAGGAATCGACCTAATCTAGAGAGAGAGAGAGAGAGAGGAGAGAGAGAGAGAGAGAGAGAGAGAGAGAGAGAGGGAGAGAGAGAGAGGAGATAGACCATCTTTCGCCTGGCTCTGCCAGAAGCATAATGAAGTCCTTGATCTTTGCACTTGGCTTAGAAGGTCCTAATCCGCCAGTTGCTTAGAAGGCGTAAATGGCTTGTTCCGGTGTACATTATTAGGGTTGAGTTGCAAGATTGCGCTATTTATTTAATTAAAGCATATATTTCTGACAGTTGGCTTAGAAGTCTTAAACAGCCAGTCGGCTTAAAAGGCGTAATCAGCCATTTGGTAAGGGGTTCCAAAAAACCTTAGCCCCCCCATTTGCAGCTTACATGTTTACCTATATCGAAATAGTTTTTAGTGATTATAAAAATATATAAAATTCTTTATTTATTGCAGGTATTAAAATTACTCTAGCTGATAAAGTGATAATATAATGGCTTCTTAATTAATTGGTGATTCGGAGAGGCAACGTGTGATAGATCGCATACGAGCAATAACATTTCGGGAAGCTCGTGATGCTGGAGCCACCTTTATAACACGTTCATGGGTTGCCAAAAAGTTGCGAAGAAGTGAGGACTTCGTCAAAAGAAATTGGAATAAAACTTTGGATGAATGTGAAATGGATACAACCAAATGTGGGCGCCCAAATTTGCCACTCTCTCAGGAAACAAAGGACATCATTGAAAGCGGTACGCGTAAGCGGAAAAACGGCCGTGCTAAACTTTCTAGAGAGATCGAAGTGTTGAGAGGAAAGATCGTTAGTGGTGAGACCACTCGACTGTACCGTCATAGGCAAGGTTTAAAGCCTTGGCATGAACTTCCAAAGCCAAGAAAAACTCAACTTAACATCGATGACAGAATGTGATTTGTCCATTATCTTGAAGATTGGGATGTGGATGATTTCATGCATTTAGCTGTCTCTAATGAATTTTTTTGTTTACGTAACACGTCGGCCTAACTACCAAAATGATCGAGTGTGGGCCACAACACCAGATGAAATCGATGACAATGAACATTATCGCGAATTATTAAAAAGTCCAGACTGTGTTGTGTTTGTTTTGTTCACTGCAAAGAAGCTCATGTGGGTGCTGAAGCCAAATGGTCAGAGTTGGGATGGACAGTATTTTCGTGATATTGTTCTATCCCAACATGTCATTCCTTTTCTAAGAAACCAAAACAATGTTATGGATGTCGATCAGGTCACACTTCTGCACGATAAGGCCCCCTGCTTTAAGGCATTAGCCACTCAACAGTTGTTGCGGAACCATGAGATCGATTTCTTTGGAAATGAAGAATGGCCAGGAAATTCTCCTGACCTGAACGTCTGTGAACACATTGGATCAGTTATAAAGGACAAGGTTGAATATCTCTTGTTTCAAGAACCTGCAGCAAATCGATTTTCGAAGGATACAATGACGCAACACATTGAAACTGTTTTAGCAAATTTGTGTAACGATCAAGATCTATTCACGTCACTTTTGGCAAGCTACCCAAAGCGAATTCAGGCTGTCATAGAAGCCAATGGCGGGAACACCAAGTTTTAATTGTTTCTCATTAAATGCAGGATTAAATTCTCTTTTGTAAGGTATGTTTAGTTTTACTGTACCTCTAATGGTTTAGGCCATGGGCGGGGGGGGGCTAAGGTTTATTGGAGCCCTGTGCATATATAAATTATATATATATATATATATATATATATATATATATATATATATATATATAATTAAATAATATCATTCTGTTTATTTTGACGAATTATTGGAATTAATTTCATGAAATATATAGAAAATAAATATACAATTAAAATAGTTCATTCTATACACAGTTTAAACAAGGAATATATACAATAAAAAATAAGGAGCTATTGAAGAATAGGGACCCCAGCCTTCTTTAGTTAGCTTTATAAGGCTAATTAACGAAAAGATCATGACCTAACCTAACCAATCGTCAAGGGTGTACAGTTAACCTAACTATTGGTTAGGTTAGGTCGTGATATTTTCGTTAGTTAGCCTTATAAGCCTAACTAAAGAAGGCTGGGGTCCCTATTCTTCAATAGCTCCAAAAATAATAATAGTATAAGAAATACGAGCGAGGAATATATATATATATACACACAATCAAAAAATAATAATTTTATAAGAAATACACATGTAAAACTTTACAAGACACCCGCATTGCCAAGAAAGAAACATGCCACAGTAACGAAACATATATCAATCGATAGAGCAGAAAAAATGGTGCAAGCTGCTTAGTATCATTTTGAAAATATTAGAAAATAACAAAGTTATGATACTTTGAACAATGTCATTTTTAGCGACATATAGCGACAGTTTGAGATATATCTAGCGACATATGACAATAATTTTAGCAATTATCGGTATATCTAGCGACATATGGCAACCCCTTAGTTGCCACACCGTTCAATTACTCCATTAGGTCAGATCTGGTCAGTTTGTGTTTTGTTGTTGAGGCGTAAAGATGGATTGTTGTGACATGTCAGTTACTGTGTTTTTGATAAGTTTCGCTCTAAGGATAAGGAGGTATTTAAATTTTGTGTTGAACATAAGTTACTAGTGAGCGAATGCTACAGTAACGAAACATATATCAATCGATAGAGCAGAAAAAATGGTGCAAGCAGCTATGTACAGTGCTTACAAGAAGTCTCACGCTTCTGTCTCGTCCCAAGCTAGTCTGTTAGGTATAAAATGGGCGGTCCTTATGGCAACGGAGGTGTGTTCGGATTGGTGCACATAACTGCTCTAATACAATCAATGACGTCCATTATTACGTCACTTCTGCTACATTTAAGTGTTTGAAATATAAATGATTAAGAAGCAGAATGGAGCAAGTTTCGGCATGTTGGGATGGTTATGGAGCAATCCTAGTCATCATAATATTAGCTGGGCATTACATTATACCTTCTCAATATATACTGTAGACTATAGAGAACGACTAATTCGGCAAATATCCCAAATCATGGCATGATACCTAAGTTATTTTGACGCAGGTCTAAATTATTTGCTCAAATGCAATTATTGATATTAATTGTTGGGAATTGTTGTCAATATTGTTGTTTGTGATATATATCCTACGTGAAGAATCTAATGACCAAATTCCTCAGTGAACCTCTCACGCGCTCGCATTTCGAGGAAGTCACGGTCGTCTCACTAATAGATAGTTTATCCATTGTTTTAAGTGGTAACCTATTAAACGAATTATGTTAAATCTATTCCATCTTATGAAAGTCATTAGTCTAAAGCAAGACTTGTGGGCCGTGAATCAGAGAAATTTGCATTTGATTTGTTCATCGTAATTATTACGTAATATAGTATACTGTACATAGTAGTATATAAGAGTTTATTGGTAGCATATCGTATGACAATTCCCATAAACATGTGATGACCTCGATGTTGCCAGTTTTTATTTTTTTCCAGAAACTATTACCTTCTCATAGTTTGTTTCAACAATGCATATATTATCATCTCCACGAGCGTAGACATTGCAAGAAAAGATTCTAACTAAGGATAAGTAAAGTTCTTTCAAGGTCACAATATATACTACTTTTATAGATGTCAAACATAAAAATATAATAAAATTCTATATTACCATAAATATATATTCGATACACATTTACGTCATGGCTTTAACATCAGTATTTCGTATAGCTTCCTCCAGCATCAATAAT
This sequence comes from Bathynomus jamesi, assembly GCA_023014485.1. Classification (NCBI taxonomy): domain Eukaryota; kingdom Metazoa; phylum Arthropoda; class Malacostraca; order Isopoda; family Cirolanidae; genus Bathynomus; species Bathynomus jamesi. Next base: position 425,613 of record JAJOZX010004001.1, on the reverse strand, counting down.
TTCTTGCAATCGTTGCGGCATAGAAGAGGCCAGATTGTAGGGAATGTTCGGTGTTTGGCGTAAGCTCTCCCAACTATTCCTCGTGTGAGCTAAAAGTGCTTCAAATGTTCTTTCACTGCGTTGCTCCCATTCGTTAATCATTATTGCCCAAAGGTTTTCAATCGGATTCAAATCAGGAGAACGTGGTAGCAGAATTAGATTAATAATTTCTGGGTGATCTTCGTACCACGCTCTCACAACGTTATTCCTATGAATGGGACTGTTATCTTCCATTAAGTAAAATGGTTCAGGTGCTGGAACCAGATACGCACGAACACTGGGTAGCAGCACCTCTTCCAGTATCTGGCAATATTGCTGTCCAGTACGTAAAGCGTCCATCTACTTGAGTCAATTCTCCGACACCATAGCCAGACATCCAGCCCCACACACCGAGATTGATGTGACCACTACGTTTGCATTGCAAAACATTTCCTTCTTCATAGCGTTTTCCGCGCTGCCTCCAACAATGCAGGGAACCATGACTATCTGTTGAAAATGTCACAGTACACGACTTTTCTCCAGAATTCTTCCTCCTGCGGCAAGTATTGCAAGGCAAATCCCATCCGCGCCTCTTTATGCTCAATCGTCAATGCAGGTTTTATAGCTGGACGGCGAGAAAAATACCCTGTCTCGTGAAGTCTGTTGTTCACTGTATTTGCGCTAAAACGAAGGTTCAGATGTCTGTAAATATGCATCGCTCGAACAAACGGATGCTTTCTGGCATGATTAACAATCGCAGCATCTTCCTCTTGAGATGCTGAACGCGGGGAACCACACATCGGCAAAGTAGCGATTGAGTTTTCTGCTTCATACCGATGAATCACTGTTCCACAGTGCTTCGATGAACGTCTAGTCGTCTTGATATTTCTCTTATTGGCACACCATATTCATACAATGTCACCATTGCTCCTCGCAGTGCCTGGGTCGTCTCGTGGTGCACAGACGGCCTTTCCATCTTTGTGTAAATGGCTTATGTGAAGCGTGCTGGGACGATAAAGGAAATGAGGATACCATGCACCCCTTCTGAAATTGATTTCGGTTGTGAAGAGTACCAACCCTTCGAATGGTAATAATAATCAGTCAATTTCCTATTTTGTTGAACATATGCATAAAAAATTCGTCTTAAAAGCCAAGGATCCAAAGATTGTCAGCAATAGTTTATATCCCAACTGAATATAGTTAGCCATCAACAGTATAATCATATTTTATTTCCATAACTACTCATGACTACTCTGTCATAGTAAATAACCTTATTATGACTTAGGTAGTAGTGGTAATTCTGAGTGGCGGCCTCTAGCCACATACGTTAAACCTATCAGTGCGTCTAATACCAGACTCTTCTGTTTCTGTCAATTTATTGTTAGTTTAAGGTATTTTGCTCTTTGTCTTTCTAGGTCTCGGGCATTAAAATAAATATTTGAGTTTGTGTTTAGCATTTCCTCCTCCCTTCGTAATTCCCTACCCAACCTCGTTTCCTTCGATATAGCAACGCTTACCTCCATCCTCATTCCACTTCCTTCATTAAACCTATTATCGCTTTTACTGTCCCTTCCTTCCATCCTTCAATGCCAGCGTTCTTAAACCTAGCACATAAATTATATAATATGGAATCTAACACCTTAGATCTCTACGCATTCATGTTACTTGAAGACGCCTGTGTCTTAGGGGAATCTAAGTGTTGAGAGTGGGCTTGAGGGGCAGTCTATAGATTATTACAGATGACCTTGAACGCTCCAACTATTTAAAAATTATTATTTATTACGCACATCATATGGCATAATACACACATGAATTTAAGTATCTCTTACACTATAGGAATGGAATTGAATCTTACCAGAGTTAAAACGTCGCAAAATATGATAGATTAGTTTGTATTAAGAGGTCACTAAGAGAAAAGGATTTGGAGTAGAGCGGAAGGCAGAGAGTATATTTTCTCGAGTTTCGGTTATTATTAACGTTATATGGATACATTGCCATGCGGTGTGATCAGAGAGAGAGAGAGAGAGAGAGAGAGAGAGAGAGAGAGAGAGAGAGAGAGAGAGAGAGAGAGAGAGAGAGAGAGAGAGAGAGACAGAGAGCTTTTAAATCACACCTTTTAAATGGTTTGTGGGTAAGGGCTTCACGTATGTTATTTTAGTCCAGGGTAGTTTATGTGGAGGTGTTAACGTAACTTGCACTTGGGACTGTTAATTGTAAGACAACTACCATAGCTGGGACTGAGACACGTTATCCCCTGCATACTCTATATATATCTATATACAGTATGTCTCTATATATAAATAGATAGGGTGATCAACACAATGATAATGTGGACGTCATTGATGGGGTTAGAGCAATTATGTGCACCAAACCGAACACACCTCCGCTGCCATAAGGACCGCTCATTTTATACCTAACAGACTAGCTTGGGACGAGACAGAGGCGCGAGACTTCTTGTAAGCACTGTACATGTATCATTTTGAAAATATTAGAAAATAACAAAGTTATGACACGATGAAGATGTTACTAGGCCTATCATAGCTTACACCATTTGGATCTTTTCCATTTCATGTACTGTTTCCTATTTTGCTGAAAATAAGATATTTGATGTAGGTTAACTGAATGCCCGGTTAGGTCAACTGAATGCCCGGTTAGGTCAACTGTACGCCCTTGATGATTGGTTAGGTTAAGTCGTGATATTTTCGTTAGTTTTAACGAAAATATCACAACTTAACCTAACCAATCGTCAAGGGCGTACAGTTGACCTAACCGGGCATTCAGTTAACCTACATTAAATATCTTATTTTCAACAAAATCGGAAACAGTACATGAAACGGAAAAGATCCAAATGGTGTAAGCTGATAGGCCTAGTAACATCTTCATAGTGTCATAACTTTGTTATTTCCTAATATTTTCCAAATGATAAATAAAGGTTTAAGTCTTTATAATCTATTGAATGAGGATCCCAACATACAGTGGACCGATACAGTTGAGATCATTGTGGAAGAAGCAAAGGTACAGCGATCGAATATCGTAGACATCGTCCATGATTTGGTGAGAAAGTGGGATAGGCCCTCACCATCAGGATGGAAACATATTAAAGCAAGACTACAACAAATAAATGTCCCCAAATAATGATAGGAAATCTGAACAGATGTGCATGTGCCACAAATTCCGTGTATAACGATGGTTACTGCTACATCCTATTCATATGTCAAGAAGATACTCTTCTTGGTTAGAATTAATCCTTACCATTTCATTTTAAATGCTATTAAAGCCAAAATAACGCAAAATTATAAAATTACAACTTAATTCTACTCCCACATTGATCCTTTCTAAACGATCAGAATGTGTGTTCATACGTTCGTTTCCTAAGAAGCGGTATGTTATTTGTATGACAAGTCGTCTCTAACGTCACTTCTGTTTGAGATGCATTACCTCCTGGTGAGTACAGCCCGACTTGTCTTGTAACTTTTATTCTTTATTTTTATTGTTTAGAATTTGATGGTTTAATATTTGTACTATTGTGATCCTTTTTTTTTTATTGTTTTAATTGTGAAATGTAAATGTCTTTTTCAGTATAACTTGTATTCATAATTCTTATTATTCTTAAGGTTCTTTCTGAATGCTGGTACTCTCCGATACCACATCGGCAAAGAAAAAAACGTTATTTTGTAAATAATTAACTAACAGATACACTTGGAGGCTGTCGTCTACATCTCAGCATCCACCAGATTCCATTTTGGGGCTTTTTTAACCTCTAGTCTTGACTTATATCCTAACTTGAGTAATAAGCTTTTCTGCCCATATTTATATATCATTTATCTTTTCTTTTATTCATTTATGTTCAGTCAATTTCATTTAGTCACTTTAGCCATTCATTCAAGTTAATTTCCGTATAGTTTAATTATATATCCTTTTGTTATACCCATTTAATTAGTAACTTAGTTTTCATTATAAATATAATTAAATTTTGTTTTACATTAATTTTCTTCATCCTAACCACTAGGTGTAACTTTTAAATTCCAATCCTAGATTTATTAAGAACCTGGTCTCTTTTTGACTTATGATAGATGTATTCTCTAGATATCTGAGGTTAATTCCTCTGAAAAATAAATCGCCTGAAACGGATGCTAAAGCCACCTAAACGTTGATATTAACAGAAAAGAGGGCTCCTGGCTATTTTTGTACGGATATGGGGAAAGAATTTACAGGCCCAGCTTTTCAGAACATGTTGACAGAGTTTAATATCAGCTACTACACTACCAATTCTATACATAAGGCCTCTTTAGCTGAAAGAGTTCAACGAACCATAAAGGAACGCATGCACTGCTATTTTACAAATAAAAACACATACAGATATATAGACATTCTGGAATCATTGGCCTCATCATACAACCGCTCACACCATCGCGCGATTGGGACAACACCTAACGAGATTTTAGAAAGAGGTACGCGCACAGACCATGATGTGAGAAGGGATGTTCGTAGAACACCGGCACACTCTGCACGTTTCAAAATCAATGATTATATGTAAGGCTGTCGCGTTCGGGAAATAAATTCGGGAAGGGATTTGAACATGGTTGGAAACGTAAGATTTTTAAAGTTAGGGCTATGAGACCTAAATGCGAGATAATGTTGTATTACGTTGAAGATTTGAATGGGGAAGAAATCGCAGGAGGCTTTTACGGCGAGGAGTTGCAGAAAATGGCATTTAATTTAGGAAAAAATGTGTTTAAAATTGAAAAATCTTTTAGGAAGCAAAGTTTCAAGAAAGATAAAAATGTACCTGGTGAAATGGCTAGGGTAACCAGAAAGCTTCAACGCCTATATAAAAGCTGATGTAGTAATGAAGCCTAAATAGTAAGCAACATGGCGCCTAACCATTTCTACATCACACTACCATCCTCTTCGTCCCTCTCTGGATATCCTAACACACTAGCCAACTTTGGAACAGGACTCCATGGACCCATTCAATTTGGTCGTGATTCGTATGAGGTGGGGATATGCGAAATTCAGTTGGACACCCTCTTTTTAAATATTGATTACAAAGAACCCGTTTTTACAGTTCTTAGAGACTGTAATGAGTGTGAAAAAGCCGGGGTAACTCGGGATGAAACCATACATATCGCTCGGATTGGGGATGCACGGTATTACAGTACAGTAATAACACTAGGTCCGGGCCGTTATGGTGCGGCGTTATGGTGCGGCTGAGGATGTTGTGATAGACTTAAACGTAAGTTTAAAAAACTCAAACCTTACGCCTGATTTAGTATACGAAATCGTAAACAAAGAAAACCCTGCAAACATCCTACTCCTAAAATCAAAGGCTAACAGAAATATTAAAGACAAAGGACTGTTCAAAATTATAACCTAGGGGCGATATCGATTAGCCTTCCAGAGAGATACCTTTCACGAGGTACAACATGACTTGTCCAGCCTAATGTATCAGATGAAATTGGAGAAACTGGTGTTGGCTATACACCCCCAGACATGTGCTATATTTACAGCAATATAGTGGAGCGCCAATTTGTTGGGGATATCCAGGAACGCCTGCTGCGCATTGCTCACATTTCCAACCATAGAGGGAAGAACATGAGTATTACATATGACAGGCTCCATTATGTGAATGTCGCGATTAATCTATTAACCAATATCTCAATATATCTAAGAACGATTGGGGGAAAAATTTCCCATTCGGTGATGGGAGTTTAACAATGAAGCTGCACTTTCGACGCACTGAGTTATAATGGACAGAAAGCCTTTCACATTCTATCGAGGTGTGAGATACTATTGTGGTAGTGGACTTGGATCCATTTTTTTCAACCATACTACGTACGGCTGTTCCCTTGCTGAAGAGGGGTGCCAGATATTTCGGAAGAAAAGCGCTACAATCAGGTCTTAACACGGCAAAAGACATATTGTCTAGGGCTAAACCTAAAGAAGCTCTAAAAATAAACTTAAAGCATACACGGGACGAAATCATCAAAGATGCAAAGAGAAAAATGCGTGATGGTGGAAAGAAGAAGAGGGCTGTCCGGAAGAAGGGATTACCACCACGTGGCGTTAAACGTAAAGGGATATCAAAAAAGAAGTGTTCTAAGCGAATGAAACCTATGGTTGACCATTTTTTGACTGATATAAGCTAAAGACATTGATCTCATGAATCATAGACTGTTTACTACTTGAGGAGAGAGGTGGTACTATTTCTGACTCGTCATGGCACGTTTCAGCCATCTGTGTAGTTCATAATGTTGAAAATCGGAGCTGTCCCTCTTTGACATGCTCATAACTCAAGTTTCTATTGAGCACAGTGACTTTATTACAATTAACCCTTTAAACACAATTAGTTCCTCGAGTGCTCCAATAGAATTCGTGATACCCAGCTCAGGCCCTTACTTTTTTGACCCAAGCTGTGTGCACATGTAAGCTAAACTACGTATAGCCCATTCTGATGGAACGGACTGCGATGACAAATATGATGTATACCCTGAAACAAACTTTCTGCACTCCATATTCAACCAGTGTGATGTATATTTAAATCAGGTCAACATATCGGCAGGACCAGGGTAGTATCACCTGTGAGCCTATCTAGAAAATGTGCTGAACTTTTCCAAAGAAGCGAAGGATACGTTTCTAAGTGCCGAGGCTATTATAACGTTAAACACGAAGTAGTATAAAGGACAAATTTAAAAAATCTAAAAAAAAAGATATATGAATGTTTTGGACGCATGCATACAGACTTCACATCCCAGAAGTTGCTTGTGAATGGGGTGGATATGAAAATAAAGTTCACCCGCACGAATCCTGAGATCTGTTTAAATCTGGGTGCTGATCAAGAAGAGGGTGCAAAGCATGTTGTGAGTCATATTATGGCAACATACGTACGCGTACGCTGTGTGAAATTAAGTTCGCCTAAACAAATAGAAATTGAGAAAAATTTACTACATGCCACAGTAAAATACCCAATTAACAGAGTACAGAGCAAACTACACACGGTGCCAGCAGGGTTGGCATCGAAACAGATAGAAAACATCGCCCTGGGAGTTCTACCTAAAAGGATATTAATTAGAATGCAGGACCACGCTTCGGTGAATGGAAAATATAAAAAGAGTGCCTTTAAATTCGAGAATTTCGGCGATAAAAATATAACTCTATACGTCAATGGCGTTGCATTGGGCGGGTCTATGGATATGGATTATTCATCAGACGCTGTGTTCCCGCTTTGCGCAAGAGCATATAGTAATCTGACCCACATTGCAGGTGCTTGTGATGAGCTTGGGATTGGGGTAACGCAGAAAGAATTCATCGATCAATTTAACCTGTATCCGTTTGACATCACACCTGAATTATCTGCTAGTGTAAATACACACTTAAGTCCACAACAGAGTCGAAACATCTCAATCAGATTGGAATTCGCCAAGCTGATAGACGCGCTTATTAGTGTACTGGTATACCTCGAGTCACAAGCCCTAATAGAAGTTGACAGATTTAGGGGCGTTTTCACTGACTTTTAAAATGGACGCGAATACACTTCAGAGAGTAATGAATAGTGAACGAGTCACACGTTCCAAATTTATCGGTGTGTTTGCGAAGAATGAAACATTGAAATTGCCAACTACGAGAGAATGCGGTAGTCCTATTGTGAACACAGATGTTATTGGTAGTGAAGGGATTCATTGGTTTGCAATCTATTTTAAAAATAGGGACCACATGTACTATTTTAATTCACTCTGACTCATCCCTTGAGTGACCCTGTTATTGTAAAATTTCTCACGCAGTTGCATATCCCCTAAATTGTATGGAATCCCTACTGACTACAAGGATATTTTAGTAATACTTTTGGGGTGTACTGCCTTTCATTTCTCATGCATATGTCAAGTGGTAAGGAATTATAAATTTTTAAAAATTTTTCGACCCGTATCACACTCAACGAAACGACGAATGAATGCAGACAGATAAAAAACCGTTTTTCGATTATGCGCACTCGTTGTATAGTATGATGTTTTGATCGTATATATAAAATGAATAATTGCATCAATATTGCCTCCAATAATATTAGTTTGTGTGTTCTGTACTACTTACTTCTTACTTCAGCTCCCAGGTAGGTTAGTTAGCCTGTCAGTAGAGCCAGCCTCCTTCGCCACTCCTCCCTGTCCAGCATCACTCCCGTTTCCACGAGCTCTTGCATGCTGGGCAAGTCATATCTTCGCAAGCTCTCCTCCACTTCGTCCCTCCATCTCCTTCTCAGTCTCACCCGTGGTCTTCTGCCATACCCTGGTCTCCACTCCTAGCACCTCCTCGCAGTTTTCCACTCCTCCATTCTCTCCAAGTGGCCTAACCATCTCAATTTGGCAGCGTCGATTTTTCCCAAAGTCGACGTTACTCCCACATTGGCTCTTATTTCTTCATTTCTTATCCTATTTCTTCGCGTCTTTCTCAGAATAGTCCTCAGCGGTGTCATTTCTGCCGCCTGAATTCTACTTCGATCCGCCATGCGCATTTTCCAGTGTTCCGACCCATATAGTAGTATTGGTGTTAAAACTGTTTCGAAGATTATTTTCTTAGTCCCAAGGGGCATATGTTCATCTCTCAGTAGCGGGTATAACATTCCGACATTTTTACTAATCTTTGTAATTCTTTCAGTTATTCCTTGCAAATTACCACTTTCTTTAGTAAACATACTCCCTAAATATTAAAATTTTTCAACATTTCTTATTTCTTTATCTCCTATTTGAACTCCAAATTCTCCTTCTTCTCTTCGACATACACATAATATTTCTGTCTTTTCTACATTCATTTCCATTCCCCCCTCCTTCAAACATTCATTCCAATGAATTAAAGCTTGTTCTATATCTTCTCTTTCTGTCGTCCAGAATGCTATGTCATCCGCATATGCCATTATTCCATTATTATTTTTCATTTCATGACATCGCTTGAAACTTGCAATGACTGTGTCCATGTAGGCTATAAACAGAAGTGGTGATACAACACTGCCCTGCTTCACCCCTGTTCTAACTTCAAACCACTCATCATTTTTGTGTCCAATCCTTACTTTGTATTCGATAACTTGATACAAACTTTTCAAGGCCCTAAGAAGTGTCTCCTTTACCCCTTAAATCTCCTCCAAACATTTCCACATTCTTCCTCTGGGCACTGTATAGAATGCTTTTTTAAGATCTATGAATATTACATAGATGTTAGTATTAAATTCCCAAGCCTTTTCTATAACAGAACTAAAGCCAAAAATAAGATCTACCGTACTTCTATCTTTTCGATAACCATGCTGTTCCTCTTCCAATTGTTTCAATTACACTGGGTAACAAAATTTGAAAATGTTTCTCTTTATTGTGATTTTTCTGTCGTTTCTTAATGATTTCGGGGCGCTGATTCCAAAAATGATATTGGTTTTGCTCTATCATCAACCGTTTCAAAAATATAGGTTATCACACTTTTCATATGGCAAAGTATATAAAGAAGGCTAACATAAATATTTTCTGAAAATAAAAACACTATTGGAAATTAATGTTTATTGAGCCAAAATTGTTTGACAAACCCAAAATGGTTCAAAGGATATAATATATATCATGAGGAGAACCGATAAGAGAATAACAAGCCTCGTTATGCAGTGTGCGTTCCTTAAAAATGCACTGAAGAACGCGACTTTCGCGTATGAACATTCTTATCCTTTCTGATCAGCGACCATACGTAGTCTCCCATCATGGAAGCATCCCAATGGCCCTGGTACCTTTTCTCCATCGTTTGAATATCTTGATGGAATCTTTCGCCATGTTCTTCACTCATTGTCATTTTTTTCAATGATGAAGGTAATTCCACTGTACTTTCTAACACGTCTCAGCAATGAAGAAACTTCAGTACTTCTCATATTGCTCATCATTATCTTTAGTATATATATATATATATATATATATGGGATTGAACTCGGAATGGTCCCCTGAGGTTTTTTCATGATACTCACAGACCGTGCATAGAACAAGGAACTCTTCTGGGAAAATTGAATCCACTATATTCCAAATAAGTAATGGTAAATGACAAACACTATAGTGTTTTCTTTCTCATGATGTTAGCTCGACGTGGGCAACGGGTCACTCGCAAAGAGGCCCCAAAATATAGTTCCTCACCAGCTATCTGCAAAGCAGATAGGATCCAGCTTTGGGACTGGATCTAGGGAGATCTAAAAAGTCGAGTTCTCAGTTTGATGAAGAACGAGAACAGAAGAGATTTAATCATCTTTATTGAACGACGTTTCGGGTTTGCTAGCCATTTTCAAGGCTAAAATTATGATAAAATACAAAACAAATGCATTTTAAAAGCAATGCATAAAACTTTTTCCAAGCTTTAACACTATTAAAATTAAAATAAACGCTCAACACACCTTATCTGAGCTGTGACATGATGAAAACTGAACCAAAAGTAGAAATCTTAAAAATTATAACAATTGTTTGGTAAATTAGATCATAAGAAGTGGAACGGGTGATGTTGAGGGATTCTAAAATTCTAAGGTCAAAAGGGAATGGATGAGCGGCTGAAATTTTAAAGTATTAAAACTAATATTGTGACGACAAATAATGGTACGATTTCGTATCGATGAATTTTCCTTCTTTGTCAGAGCCATCTCGGTCCTGTGGCTGATTCTTTTGTGGGAGCAGATTCTTACCTTCTGTAGTCTGGTGGTAGAGCTAGTATATGTTTCTCGCTCAAAGTGAGGACAAATAAACTTGTAAACAACGAATGTACTTTATAACCTTAGCAGAAACAAGCTTAGCAATACTGATGAAGTCTATGAGTGAAATGTTTTCACGTAAAGATGTTCTGCATAATTTTACGATCTTTCTGTTTTTTTTCAGAATTTTATGTTTAAAGTTAATTTCTTACTTTGTTTAGCTGTGATGTCACTTCTCTCTTTACCAACGTTCCATTATAAGAGATTATAAATATCATATTAAACAATATCTTTTTAATAATAATACAACCTTTCACGAATTTGATAGGACCTCTTTTTGCAAATTACACTGGGTAACAAAATTTGAAAAATTTCCTGTTTATTGTGATTTTTCTGTCGTTTCTTAATGATTTCGGGGCGCTGATTCCAAAAATGATATTGGTTTTGCTCTATCATCAACCGTTTCAAAAATATAGGTTATCACACTTTTCATATGGCAAAGTATATAAAGAAGGCTAACATAAATATTTTCTGAAAATAAAAACTATTGGAAATTAATGTTTATTGAGCCAAAATTGTTTGACAAACCCAAAATGGTTTAAAGGATATAACATATATCATGAGGAGAACCGATAAGAGAATAACAAGCCTCGTTATGCAGTGTGCGTTCCTTTAAAATGCACTGAAGAACGTGACTTCCGCGTATGAACATTCTTTTCCTTTCTGATCAGCGACCATACGTAGTCTCCCATCATGGAAGCATCCCAATGGCCCTGGTACCTTTTCTCCATCGTTTGAATATCTTGATGGAATCTTCCACCATGTTCTTCACTCATATCGCCCAGGTTATTACGAAAAAAGTCTGGATGTAAATGCACATAGTGTAATTTTAAAGACATACGACACCCCATTTTGCCATAGCACTTAATCAAATTTGACACTAAATCCTTATAGTTTGGTGCTTTATGGTTGCCTAGAAACCCACGAACCACATCACGGAAAGCACACCAAGCCTCTTTTTCGATCGGAGTCATCTTGGCTTCAAGGTTCTTTGAATTCAACAGCGCCTTGACTTGTGGTCCTACAAATATGCCAGCCTTGACTATGGCCTCAGGGAATTTAGGGAACATGACCCGAATCTGTTGGAAAACTTCCCCTCCAAAATCTAACGCAGTTACAAACTGCTTAATTAGACCCAACTTAATATGGAGAGGTGGTAGCAGAACTATGTCAGGATTCACAAGAGGTTCCCTGAGTACATTGTACTTTCCTGGTTGCAGTCCTTCACGTGGAGGCCACTGAACTGTTTTATAATGCTCAGTTGAAGCCCTGCTATCCCACAGGCAAAGAAAACATGAATATTTAGTAAACCCTCCTTGTAAACCTAACAGGAAACCAATCATTTTGAAATCACCACACACGTCCCAGATATATTGTTCATACCTGATTTGAGTGAGCAGTTGTTTGACATTTTCATAGTCCTCTTTCATTTGAACAGAATGTGCAACTGGTATAGATGGATATTTGTTCCCATTGTGGAGTAGAACAGCTTTTAAACTCCGAGTTGAACTGTCAATAAACAGGCGCCACTCTGAAGGTATATGTGTTAACCCAATAGCTGTGAATAGACCATTAACCTCGCTGCAATAACAGAGAGAGCCATTGACATCGTAGAACCTTGCAAACTCTTCATGCCGCTTTCGGTGTACAGTGCTCTTGCAGTCTTCTCCAAGCAAATTCCATTCTTTGAGTCTGGAGGTCAGAAGCTCAGTCCCTGATTTCGTCAGACTCTGATTTCGTCAGACCCAAATCTCTAATTAAGTCGTCCAATTCCCTCTGATTTGTAATGTGAGGGTTTCTACTGAAAGTTACTGTATATTCTTCATCATGACTGTCCTCACCAGCCGACATCTCAAATGAGCTAGCTGCATCCTCATTTTCAACCTGCAAAGCAAAGAAACAAAATATAGGCATAGCTATATATGTAGAAGAGCATCAGCACTAAGAAAAATCGACACGTAATGACCCACGGTCTGTAAATACAGAAGGTAAAGTAATGGATAGATACCTGTTCTGGTGGACGTGGTATTGGAAGACCTTCGCCATGTGGTACAGGAGCTATGGACGACGCTATGCTTGGATACTGAACAGTCTGCCTTCCTTTAACTTTCCTGTACTTAGAAACATCTACCATGCAGTAGTAGCAATTGTCGTGGTGGCTCTTTGGTTCTCTCCATATTCTGGGTACCGCAAAGGGCATTGCCTTGCGTACTCCCCGCAGCCATCCTTCAAGTGTGGAGCGGCAGCTTCCACAGATCACATGGGGTGCCAGGGCTTATCTTGGTCACCCATAGGCATACCAAAATAGAGCCGATACGCGATCCAGAACTTGGTGCCTTTCACAATCTTATGCGATACTTGTTTGGGGCCTATGTAATACCCACAAACGTAGCAGAATATATCCGACGAGTGTTTACAAGCTCTAGTTGCCATTCTCTTTACCAAACTGTACTACATTAATTATAACCTGCAGATATAGAGAGAAGATTTATTAAATCTGCAACAGATTCCAGATTCCAGAAAAAAGATGTATTCACAACACTGAAATAAATAATGGTCTTAATAAAAGAGGATCGATAACACTCAAATCGTCAGCACAGAGAAGCACAGAAACACAGTACCTCAGTGCTGGTAACCATCAGACAAACAACCTGCTTTCTTTGTGTGCTCAAACTTACTGACTTCTCAGACTCTGCGCTCTTCTTTATATAGCACAGTGGAAGTTTCGGGCAATTTCTAGAGCAAGAAACTGTCAACGAACATCCGGATTGTTCTCAACAATTCCTGATTATTCTGATATTGCTGCGCCCATAATAACATTATATTGGTAAAACATGAAAAATGGATTATCTCTGAAACCACTGATGATACACACAAACCAAGGCCAGATTTGGACTCAGCGCCCACAAATGCATATAAAAACATAAAATATTCTATATAAACGGAATCAGTGTTACACTGAATTATTTGCCTTGCTCGTTTTCTATTATTATTTCATAAAGTTTTGTTATATAATTAATAAGCGATATTCCCCTATAATTGTCACATCTACCTGAGTCACCCTTTCCTTTATATATTGGAACGATGATTGTTTCTCCCCAATCACCGTGGACTTAACCTTCTCGCCAATATTTATTCAACAGGTTTCGAATTTTTTCTTTTATGGCTTCTCCTCCTTCCTTTATAAGTTTAATCGGAAACTCATCCACTCCCATTGACCTTCCATTCTTCATTTAATTAAGAGCCTCTTCTATTTTTTCTCTGATAACACTTACCTGTTCTGCTAATTCCTGGTACATTCCATCCGCTTCCTCCACCTCTTCTTCTGGATCTCCATTCAATAGATCTTTAAAATAATCTAACCATCGTCTATTAATTGCTGCAGGTTCCATTATCACATTTCTCGCTTCATTTTTTAATAATGTATACTTTTTTCTTTTCCTTCTTATAAGATTTTGCAAGGCTATAAATCAGTTTTTTGTTTCCTTTCTCATCTTCTCTCAACTTTTCTCCCAATTCCATCATTGCCATTTGTTTTGCCCTTTTCTTCTCCCTCTCAGCTTCATTTCTTGCTTGCACATATTCCTGACTTGATTCCTGTGTAGGTTGCCTCAACCACTTCCTGTAGCTTATTTAAAATGCAATAGAAACTAATTTAAGATGGTTATAAGAAATTGTACTATTTTAAAAGACATGGTTTCTATCATTTAATAAATTGATGAAAATACATTGCGTCTTCTTCTTACCGGAAACACACGAAAAAGAAAAAAGCTCTTACGCGAAACATAAGAAAAAGAAAAAAGCTTACATTATTTCGTTAATAATGTGGCATTCGGTGGGCTGACTGCGCGGTAAAACTTCTACCCCAGTATTTAGGTCCACGTCATGCGTTTCTTCAAAACTATCACGAAAAGATTGTATAACACGAGTCAAATCCTCATCGGACCTTTAAGGAGAAAGGAGAATTTAAATTAATTTCATTAGTTCATACCATACATTTTCTGAATCTTTTTTAATAAAAACCCAATTGTACATATATACATATATACATTTTAACTGCAAACAACACCCAGTATAATTAATGTAAAGAACGGCGCTTGTGTAGAAGAGCGTTCCGCACAAGATGAGGAGGGAGAACGAACAAATGAAAAATGAGGTACCCGGGAATCGAACTCGGGATCATCCGATTGCCGGTCAGATATGCTATCCACTACACCAAGGATCTCGATCAATCTTCTACACAAGCGTCGTTCTTTACATTAATTATACTCTGTTGTTTGCAGTTAAAATGTATATATGTACGGCATGCGGAAGGTGCCCCCTTAGGGCATTGGTTTCTGCTCGTATGTAGGAGAATTACGACTTCTGATTGATCAAGGTCCTTGGTGTAGTGGATAGCATATCTGACCGGCAATCGGATGATCCCGGATTCGATTCCCGAAAGGTACCTCATTTTTCATTTGTTCGTTCTCCCTCCTCATCTTGTGCGGAACGCTCTTCTACACAAGCGTCGTTCTTTACATTATATATATATATATATACATAGAGAGAGAGAGAGATTTATGTTTATATTACATTGTTTAAAGTGTGTATTTCTTATGTTAAGAGAGGGAATTGCTGTCTGATCTTCTCTATTATTTTTTTTATGCTTATATTCCATCATTTAAAGTGTGTATTTCTTATGTTGAGACGAGAGAGAAAGGAGAGAAAATGCGGGTGGTCAGTCAGAATGTCGGGCATCCGCGTTCCGATGTGACCGCTTCTGTGGCTTTCGATTGCCTCAGGCGATTCACATGTCTCTATTGTGCGTTTTTGCCCCGTTCCTTCTCATTCAAAATAATAAGACAAAATAAATATTATTCTCATAGAATATTTATAATGATTATTGTCTATTTTAGTATACTAGCATGAAAGTACGAAATAACTTTAACTGATATTATTTTGAAAATAAAAAAACAAATGAATAAAGAACTGCAAGTAAAGTAAAGCAGAACTTTTCTAATGTATGAAGGAGGGGCCAGTGGGGGAGAACAATGTAGTAAACTGAAGTTATAAATAATCCTAAATTTATAAAAAGCTTAAAAATTACTAATTAGAAATGAGAGAAGTTGTTATAGGGATATTTGACGTGGTTACATTAAGATTGAAATTCTTTTGTACAAGTAAAAGTTTCCCTTACAGATTGATTGTTTGCTTGCTTGCTTGCCTTCGTGCTTCTGCAATAAATAATTCGACATTGTTTGTTTGCTTGCTTGTCTGCTTTCGTGGTTCCTCTTCTTTGCATTTACTGATTTCGCGGTTTTCTTTATAAAAAAATATAGAATAATAATTTTATATATATATATATACTTATATATATTAATATATATATATTATATATATATATATATATCTATATATATATATATATTATATATATATATATATATATATATATATACAGGGCTATTCAAAATGATTCACCTGATTTCAAATGAGAATATTTTTTAATGTTACAAATACAGAGTGATTTGTGATACATCAACCAAAAGAAAAACTCCAAATTTTGTCTCTCACCTCATAAATGCTCTATGTGACTTCCCCTAGTTACACGAGCAACGTCGACACGATAGTCGAATTCCTCCCATACTCGCTCCAGCATGTCCATTGTCACTGACTCTACGGCAGTAACAAGGTGAGTTCGGATCTCATCCAAAGATGTGGGCAACGGTGGCACGTACACAGTATCCTTAACGTACCCCCAAAGGAAGAATTCGCACGGTGTGAGATCCGGCGACCTAGGGGGCTCGAAAACTGCAACACACAAAACGCCTTCTGCTGTGCGGACGCCATTTTCACACTGACTGTTTGTTGCTAGGCTAGGCCACGGCGTGACTTTGGAGCCCTCTCGCTGTGATCTTGTAAAACTCGGAGATTTCCTCTTTCATGTGGTGTATACCCAGTTGATGCACGGTTGATAGGTACGGAAGTATTCTCAGTTGAAATCGGATGAATCATTTTGAATAGCCCTGTGTATATATATATATATATAATTGAAAGTGTATTATTATTTTTGCTTGTATATTTATTTCCTATGTCATTTGTTTTTTCATTCAATGTCTGTTATTGAATTAATGTACAATATAAAGAGTCCTGTATATTTCTTTTATTGTTAATTTTTTATTAAATAATTGGGAATCGTTTTACGTCTAAATAAACAAAAAATGTATTGGTGTTTTATTTAATTCTTTTGCTAGCCAATTAAGTAGAACATCACCCTCCCTCTTGCCTTTAATAAATAAATAGTTAAATACCGTAAGTGGCAATCACTCTAAGCATTGAGAGCATCTCTATTGCCTTGAATATATAAATAATTAAAATATATAGTTGTAATTGGAAACCACCTCTAAGCATTGAGATCATCTCTCTCTTGCCTTTAATACTATATAAATAAATAATTAAAATAAATAGTGCTCTCTGGCAACTCATCTTTAAATATACAAATAATTAAAATAGTGGTATCTGACAACCCCCCATATAAATAAAATAAATAGTGGTATTTGGCAACCCCAGACCTTCTATATAAGAGATGCTGGTCCCCTGGACTCGCATAATGCATTTGGCTGCGGCCAGGGGAAGGATGGTCTCTCCTCCTTCTTAGGTTAAGGCTTACTTTCTTAGGCTAGGATACCCCTTTGGGGGTTGAGGCCGCCCCACCTTCTCCCCTAAAGACTCTGGTCGATGTGACCAAGAAAGAAGATAGTGAAGAAGAGAAACTGGAACAGACGAAGAAATGGGAAAGAAATAGAGAAAGAGTGGAACAGAAACGAGAGCGTGAGTAGAAGAAGACAGGCGCCCGGGCTCAACCAGGCACGCGCAGGCGTTAAGAGCAGGCTCTTTTGTAGACTCTCCTCCTCCTCCTTTCTCTCTCTTAAGTTAGGTATACCCCTTTGGAGGGTGAGGCCGTCCCATCTTCTCCCCCAAAGCTCTCCCCTTTTATGCAACTCGGGGTTCCCCCTACCCCCTTGTTGCATACCCCCTCCCCCTTTGCAACACCCCTCCTTCCCCTTTTTGCAACAGTGATCAGCATTTGCAACATTGTAATTGCAATTGCACGCTACCCTTTTGCGCCCATGCTACGGAGACTTTTCAATGATTCTTCCAAATTTTCTAAAAGGCGTCCTCCTTCAAAACGGTAACTTGTATGCATCCCTTCCTGTGGTTCATTCGGTTCACTTGAAGGAAACGTACGAAAATCTTGAGATTCTAGCTAAGGTTAAATATCAGGTTGTAACGTAAATTCTGCTGGATTAGAAAACGAACGAAAAATAATAGAATAACTTCAAGATAATGTGAAATAGATTTAGAAATGTTGCAAAATGCACGCGGCGACAGGTTCGCACAGGTTTTATCACGATACAGAATGATACAGAATGACTTAGGCTAGTGTATGCTTAAGCTAGTGTAGGATTAGGCTTATGAATATTTTCTCTGGTGTTTTTCATACAGTTACAACGCCACCCATACAATATTACAGTAATTGAAAAAACATGGAGCCCACGAAAGAGCATATTCGACATGTGATGCTGTATGAGTTCCATAAAGGATCTAACGCTAGTGAATCCGCAAGAAACATTCAAAGAGTTTATGGAAATGATGTTGTGAGCGAATGGATGTGTAGCAGATGGTTTGAGAAGTTCAGAAATGGAGACTTCAGTCTGAAAGATTATCAACGAACAGGACGACCAAATGAGTTAGATGAAGAGTTGCTGAAAGCAACAGTGGAGGAAAACCCAACGGTAACTGTAAGAGAACTTGGCCTGCAACTCGTCGTTAGCCATATGACCATTCATCGTCATTTGAAGCTGTTAGGAAAAGTAGTGAAGGTTGGAAAATAGGTTCCGCATGATTTGTCACAAGCGAAGCTTCAACATCGAATCGATATTTGCACATCACTGCATTCTCGGCAACTGCAGGCACCGTTTTTGAATCGGATCGTCATTGGGGATGAAAAATGGGTCCTCTATAACAATATTAAGTGTCGACATCAGTGGCTTAGCCGTGAAACAAAGCCTGAACCTCAGCCAAGGAATGAACCCCATCCAAAGAAAATTTTGCTATGCGTTTGGTGGGATATGCAAGGAATTATTCATTTTGAGCTTCTGTCAGATAACCAAACAATCACAACTGAAGTCTACTGCCAACAACTCCAACGATTTGAAGCTGGCGTTACAAGAAAAACGTCCTGCATTAATTAATCGCAAAGGTGTTCTATTCCACCAGGATAACGTGCACCCTCACGCTATTCGAATCACCACTTCCCAATTGGAGGCATTTGGTTGGGAAAAAAATGCCTCATCCACCTAATTCTCTAGACATCGCACCTTTAGACTACCATTTATTCAGAAGTCTGCAACACCACCTAGATGGACAAAAGTTGCAATCCGGGGAAGCTATCGAAAACGAAGTGATCGCTTTTTTTATCTCGAAACCAAGGGATTTCTTCGAACGTGGATTAAAAAAACTTTTCTACAGGTGGGACGAGGTTATAGAAAAAGAAGGGAATTATATTGATGATTAATTTGTCATTATGTCATTTAATTTTTGTTTTGAATAAACTAAAAATTCGAGCAAATTTGTCCTTATAAGTCATTTAATTTTTGTTCTGAATGAACTAAAAAATCGAGCAGAATATATGTTACAACCTTATACAAAGAACATGGTTGGCTTACTTTGTGGAGATTTAAAAGTGATTTGTATGTTGTAGGTCAACAACCAGGTTATACGAAGTTTCCATGTTTTTTTTGTGTGAATGGGATAACCGAGCAAGAACTCAACACTGGATAAAAAAGGAATGGGCACGCAGAGTCAACCTGACACCTGGTTCTAAAAACACTCAACGAAGAAAGTCCTTTTACCTCCGCTTCACAAAATTGGTCTTGATGAAGCAATTTGTTAAGGCCTTGGCCGAAGATGGAGATTGTTTTAAGTATCTGTGTCGTAAATTCCCAACTCTTTCGGAAGCAAAATTAAAGAAGGAATTTTCGTTGGTCCGCAGCTTAGAAAACTGACTTTGGATGAACACTTTGAAAGAACAATGAACAATCTTGAAAAGGCAGCGTGGATTGCTTTTAATGATGTTATCAGCAAATTTTTGGGGAACAACAAGGACCCAAATTACCAAAACATTGTGAACAACATGCTAAATAAGTTCAAAGAGTTGGGTTGTAATACGAGTTTAAAATTACATTTCTTACATTCACACTTCGATTACTTCCCTGATAATCTCGGAGCACTCAGCGAAGAAGGAGAACGGTTTCACCAAGACATCAAAGAAATGGAGAAGAGATATCAGGGAAGGTGGGACATCAGCATGATGGCTGATTACTGCTGGATGTTGAAACGGGATACTCCAGAATTATTACATAAAAGAAAAGGAACAGCGCGTACATTCGAGACTAAAAGGCATAGATCTCACAAGAAAACTCAGAACAAATAAAAATGAATATGTAATTGACGTTAATAGTCTTTTTTCTTTTTAAAGTTGTTTGCATTTGCAATTAGTATAACAAAGCGAAATAGGTACCTAACTAGCAAAAGATCGGCGCTACGCGCCGATTTTGCTAGATCTGCGGTGCTTGGACCTTCGACCCAAACCGAATTGTGGGCCTATGGCGTATTTTATTTTGAACATCAATAGCCCTTTATCTGGCTATCGTTCCCATCCCTCTCACCTTGGGCCTCAGTAATTGGGGTGCCTGTGGCCCTCCAATTACTGGCGAACCAATTATTCGGTCAATAAAACTACAGAAAAGAACGCAGCCATGAAAATCTAAAACTTCACAAATCTTGATAGGATGAACTCGGATGTGAAGCTCAAGATTTTCATGACTGCGTTCTTTTCTATAGTTTTATTGACCAAATAATTGAACCGACAGTAATTGGGGGGTCGCAGGCCCCTAATTACTGGGGGTTCAATTATTTGGTCAATAAAACTATAGTCATGAAAATCTTAAGCTTCACAAATATTGACACAATGTGAAGCTCAAGATTTTCATTGCTGCGTTCTTTCTATAGTTTTATCGCGGTGCTGGGGGCCCTCGGGCCCAGTAATTGGTGGTGGTGGAGGGGGGTGCTGGTCACATATATTTTCGTTCATTACTCATCACCCCCATCCACCATACGAAGTTTGGTCGAAATCGGTTCAGAAACGTAAAAGTTTTTTCTGCAGACAGACAGGCAGACACATTTTTGCTAAATCTATATATTATAATAAGAGAGCTGTCCGTCTGTCTGTCCGTCTGTCCGTCACACTTTCAGAAATTGTGAGAAAAAATTGTGAGAAAAAAATTCAGAAATTGTATTACGGGCGGCAATGTGAAGCTCAAGATTTTCATGACTGTGTTCTTTTCTGTAGTTTAGCAATGGGGGAAGGGTGGGGGTGGGGGTAATGGGGGATGGGTGGGGTAATGGGGAGGGGTGGGGGTAATGGGGGAGGGGGTTAGCCCCCAAGTTGTATGAATGGGGGTGAGGAGGTTTTGGGAGATACCAGATTCAGAAATGTTGACACAATGTGAAGCTCAAAATTTTCACGGCCGGGTTCTTTTTTTGTAGTTTAGCCTGTCTAACCGTCAGCGAAGCGGCGGGAACTGTACTAGTTATAATAGTAATGATGCCCGAATAAGTTAATTAAATGGCCGGTTGGGTCAACTGAATGCCCGATTAGATTAATTGAATGCCCGGGTACGTTAATTGAATGCCCGGTTAGGTTAATTGTACACCCTTTACGATTGGTTAGGTTAAGTCATGATATTTTCGTTAAAGCCAACGAAAATATCACGACTTAACCTAACCAATCGTCAAGGGCGTACAGATGACCTAACCTGGCATTCAATGAACCTAACCGGGTATTCAATAATTTTACCATAGGTTTCGTAATGATCTTGTTGACGTCATTTAATGTTTTAAAATTAATTATTTAATTTATTAACACCCACGTGCACAACCTCGGGACCTAATCAATATGTGTGTGAAGTTTCATGTTTGTAACTGCTTCCATTTTGGAGTTATGGCTGATGGCTGGAACACACACACACACACACACACACACACACACGTCTTTTTATTATTATTATTACTAGTACAGTTCCCGCCGCTTCGCTGACGGTTAGACAGGCTAAACTACAAAAAAAGAACCCGGCCGTGAAAATTTTGAGCTTCACATTGTGTCAACATTTCTGAATCTGGTATCTCCCAAAACCTCCTCACCCCCATTCATAAAACTTGGGGGCTAACCCCCTCCCCCATTACCACCCCCCCTCCCCATTACCACACCCATCCCCCATTACCCCCACCCCCACCCTTCCGCCCACCCCAACCCTTCCCCCACTCCCACCCTTCCCCCACTCCCACCCTTCCCCCATTGCTAAACTACAGAAAAGAACACAGTCATGAAAATCTTGAGCTTCACATTTCCGCCCGTAATACAATTTCTGAATTTTTTTTACAATTTCTGAATTTTTTTCTCACAATTTTTTCTCACAATTTCTGAAAGTGTGACGGACGGACAGACAGACAGACAGACGGACGGACAGCTCTCTTATTATAGTATAGATAGATTATTATTATTATTATTATAGATAAACAATAGACTCGTACAAATTTATAACCGAAAGACTTCCGAAAATCAACAATTTTTGATAAAGAAAGGGGAAAATTGGTTTTGTAGGCCTAGGGGGTCCGAAATTTTCATAAAATGGAAAATAATTGCTATTTTCTTACTTACAGCGACAGGCATAATGATATTAGGATACCTAATAGAAATTTTGTAATATTTTAAAGTGGGGAAAATAAATAAATTTCTAAAAATGATCTTCAACTATAAAAGCGCATCTAATCAGATAACTTAATTAACGTATTTCTATGACAACTAAAAAATAGAATGATAAATCAATATCCTATCAAATTGTTTGTGTATACGTAAAATTATTTTTACAAAAGCCACAGTAATAAAACGCACAAAAGTTACGGTAAATAATTTCGAGTGTGGCTCGTTTAACTTTAAACTCGTGTTTATTTAAATTGCCCGTTTTAATTATGTAATTTTTTGTATTGAATCGATAAGAAATCTTTGTGATTTTTTGTATTGAATCGATAAAGAAATCTTTTGTGAATCGAAAAATGTTAAAATTATAACAAATATCAAAATATTTTGTATAAAAATCATTAAATTTAAAAATGCATGTTTGTTTTTAGTTTTTTGCAAAAAGTTCTTATGAATTTTAAAAATATAACTTTTTTTAAATTGAATCGATAAATAAATCTTTTGTGAATCGAGTGATATTAAATGTTTAGTAAATATTGACTTATTTTGTGCCAAAATTATGATTAAAAATGAAAAATTAAAAAAATGCGTGTACAGGCATGGGAAGAACTGTACCCCTAAAGGGGGAAGGAATTATGTTAGGGAATTTTTTTTAGCATGGGCACTGCATAATAAAAAGACGCATCGAATGGTGAAAACCGCATTGTTTTACACCAATTGTAGCGACCTGTAGGTGTGCGCAAAAAAACTGTTACATATATATATATATATATATAATATATATATATATATAAGGCTTCATTTCTGAAATAGTATATTAGATGTAAATTGAAATAAACAATATTTTTTATGTTGTTGTTTTTTCCCTTCCAGTTTGCAGAAAATCCTTACGTGATAGAAAAAATGGACACCTTATTCGAAATCAGCGTAGTTGAATTATATAAAATCAGTTATTAGTAAGAAAACAACTCTTACAAAGTTCTTATTCGCAGGCCTGTGTAATTAGGGGTTACCAGTTTGGGATACGGCCCAAAGAAACAATATTTAATAGGGATAGAGAAATTACTTTGTTGTTTTGTGCTTCATTAGAAAAATAAATGAATTATTTCTTCACAGTGATTAACAATTTTATTACGGTATTTGTACTCTATTACAAATGACTGATTAATTATTAGCAATAACAAATGGTTACACAGTATAAGCGTTAAGCACTGCGTTAATCACTAGCAACAATAAGGTAATGATATTCGGTACTGTCAGAGCTGGGCAGTATTTAAATACATTTGTATTTAAATACGTATTTAAATACATTTGTGTATTTAGAACTGTATTTATAAATACATTGTTTTTCATGTATTTAAATACAGTATTTAAATACTTTAATGAGTATTTAAATACAATGTATTTAAATACTCAAAATATAAAAATATAAATACTTTTACTGGTTTAATACACGTTCTGTACTAGCACAGTACGACGCGTCGACAGTGTAGTACAGCATGGTTCATGTTTCAAGTCAGTTCAATCAGTGTGTGCCACTCTTAGTCGAAAGCGGTTGATTTCTTTATCATGTGCGTGTCATGGCTTAGTGAATTAGTGAATGCATATGTTAAAATTTGTATGTATTTAAAATGTATTTACAAATGTATTTAAATACAATTGATGTATTTTGTATTTAGTATCTAAATACATTCGTAAAATGTATTTAGTATTTAGTATTAAATACATTTCTCCCATGTATTTAGTATTTAGTATTTAAATACATTCAATGTATTTATTGCCCAGCTCTGGGTACTGTACACTACAATAATGAGTAAGTAAGAAAACAACAACTAGGTAATAAGGTACGATATTGGATTCACAGCAATAAGTAATTATACAAATAAGTAAATTATATGAATGAACAAAATAACAAGCTGATGCAAAACTACGGTATTGGTACAACACTTGAATAGGCAAGTAAACATAAAATGCATAAATGAGCACATAATACAAATACGGTAAGGTAATTAAATACAGTAAAATAACTGAACAGGTTTACTGTAGTCGTAATAGGAAAGTTAGTTTGCCGGTTGTTTGCTTAAACTTTTGGGTATAGCCTATTCGCTAGGCAGAGGTTACACTATGTACGTAGGCTACGCGGGAATTGCTTAACACGAAAACAAAGGTAGGCTTGTGGCTTGTAGCCTACTAGAAGGATTACGGACCTGGGCTTCAAAGATGATGCCTCTGAAGGCGGACTGGCCTTACCGGCGAGAGGTTGAGTGTTGAGGGCCGGTAGAGACTTGTTGAAAAGGGGGCCAGTGGGAACTCCTGCAGCAGTGATGTTGCTTCTTGCAGGATGAAATTGTACAGGGCCTTACTTGATGATAGACTTCGTGTATGCTCGACCGGAGCCTTCAAGGAACAGCAGGCCGCTCTCCGGCGAAGGCCGGAGAGCGGGTGGCGTGACGAGTGGTGTTACTGGAGAAGGCGCTGAGAGCGAGACAGAACGACAAAACGAGAAAATGGCAAGTGAGAGAGAGATTTTAGAAAAAATCGCATTTTATAGGCCTTGGTGACGTCCTCTGGTGGTCATTTCAGGAAATACCACAAAATCTGTTTCCCCCGTGGGCCTGTTTCATATCCACGTGTATAGCCTTTGTTTTAATTCCATGATGTTTGAGAACGGCGTGTGTGTATATATATATATATATATATATATATATATATATATATCAGGGATGGGAAACCGAAATGAATTTCGATTCGAGTTTCGATTTCAGTTCATAGTTTTGAGAAATATCGATTTCGGTTTCGATTTCGGTTTTTTTCAGGTTTTTTTATTCAGGTTTTTTTTTCGATTTCGGTTTTTCATATCGATTTCGATTCGAGTTTCGATTTCGATTTCAGTTTTTCAGATTTCAATATAATATGTTCATTATTTACATATAATATGAGCTTTTATCTATTATTTCTGCACACTTATTCCAAATAAAAAAGTTGTGCTATTGGATGATTATTTACATTTAATCAGTACTATATCTTGAAGTTGTCTTCATTTTTTTTTCAGTAAACTTTTTCATATTATTTCTACAACTTCCCAATTAAGTTGTAAGATTATCTTGATTCCAACAAGTGACTGTCATTAGTGGTTCTCAGCTCATTTAGAGGATTAACAAAATTTCCCAGGCAATGATGTTTCCGGCGAATGACATGGAATCCTCCAATTGAAATTTGGT
Organism: Bathynomus jamesi; assembly: GCA_023014485.1. Classification (NCBI taxonomy): domain Eukaryota; kingdom Metazoa; phylum Arthropoda; class Malacostraca; order Isopoda; family Cirolanidae; genus Bathynomus; species Bathynomus jamesi. Next base: position 399,827 of record JAJOZX010004001.1, on the reverse strand, counting down.
TTCTAATTCTCTCTTTCTCATAAAGACGCTCTTAGTTGCTGCTAAATACTCTTAGGGACCCGCCTAAAACCGCCCTCCTTTGAGGGAGGAGAATATATTTATCAGATCAACGCAGTCAAAGCACCCTGTTTCTATTTATATACATAAAAAAATCAGGGATAAATAAACAAAACTGGATGGAATGTAAGGAAGCTAATACATCTTAAAATTTCACGCCTTTATGTTACCCTATTTGAGGAGTCAGGTATCATAAAAGTAGCCCTGTCTTTAATCCCCGGAAGTTAGTCAACTCTCCTTTAATAGAAAGCAGTTTGAATATTAAATTTTATTTCTTAATTTCAGTTTGAACTGGTATTTTTTATCGATTTCGATTCCAATTCAAGTTTTTTTTATTCTTTTCGGTTTCGGTCTAAATTTCGATTTCGGTTCAAGAAAAAATATTGGTTTTATCGGTTTATCGATTTCGATTTCGATTCGGTTTCCAATCCCTAATAATATATATATATATATAATATATATATATATATATATATATACAGTGTATATCCACTGGCGTATCCATAAAAAATTAATTTCGGTGATGGCTGAACTTTTTTTTTAATTGATGTTTTATTGTTAAGTTATAATTAATGTTTTATTTGTCCCAGATACATTAATTCATTAGTCTTAATATGAAGCGATCAACCAGCTCAAAACCGCGACCCCGCTAACCAAATACTTCAAACCACAAACCCGTGATTTTTTTGGGGGTGTTCTGCAACCCTTAACTTTAACATTTCAAGAGGAGCTTTAGTCCCCTCAGCCCTACCCCTCCCTACGCCCCTGTATATAACTTCGTTAACCTCGTTGCTGTTCCGTTCGTTGGTCTCTCTTCACACGAAGGTCAAGCTGGTGGCCCCGCCTCTAGGTCTGGCTTGGTGGAGGAGCGAGTTGCTTTCTTGTGCTCTCCACCGTACATAGCCAGGTACACCCGGCTCATCTGGTACCGTCCTGAGCCAGGCATCTAGACTTCTCTTGAAGACCAACTTTGACCCCTATAACGTTTCTGAGGTCCTTTGGAAGCTGGTTAAAAAGTCTTGGCCTGACAACCAAGTTATTTTCTTTCAGTGTTGAGGAGGTCCCTTGTCGGGCCTTTAATTTGGGAACACTACACATTCTGCCTTTCCTATTTCCCAGTATTGTTTAAATGGTAATTGGGTTTAGTTTTAGGTTTGGTACCAGTTTTTCGATCATTTTCCATATGTAGCTTATGGTGTACCTCTCTCTTCTTCTTTCCAGGGAGTACAGATTTAGTTTACGTAGTCTTTCCCAGTAGTTGAGTTCTTTGCAGCCATTGATCTTGGCTGTGAAATGTTTATTAGTTTATTAGTTTCTTCCTTTTTATATGGGGACGTCAAAACTGAGCAGTATTCAAGTTTTGGTATAATCAGTTATATATATATCAGAGGCGACGGCGGAGGCCAGGCAGGTCAGGCTCAGCCTGACCTATCTTTAAAAGAAAAATAAATTTAATTTCCTGTTCATCATGTAAAATTTTAATTTGTGTATTTCAAAGATCTATTTATTATGGTCACTTTATTAGAGCAATATAAATTTTAGAATGCCGCATTTTTTCCTTCTCTCCATGCGCCGCTTCTTTGGGCAAAGTCAGATTTGTTTTATGACGCCTGAGCGACCGAGAGCATTAAACCACAAAGCCAGGTCAGGCATCATTTCCGATGCCTTGCATCACACTTATGAAAAAATGAAACTTTTACGAAATTTAATGTAATTTAAAATCAACATTAGTATAGCATCTGTCAAAACAATCAGATAAGTACATAATTTTGTCAATCTATTTTTTCAAAGAAGAGAAAAGCGAGTTTTTCAGTTTACAAGTCAGGCATATTTCTAAGTGCCTAACATTACGGTAGATGCCAAATCTCATCCTCAGAAAGCTGTTTGAGTGAAAATAGAGATATGTGGCAACTATGAATTGCGCACGGCTTTCCTCATTGTCAGTTACCTCAGGGACCGTGTCGTATTCGTTTCAATGCATTTGAATTTCTTTTCTTTTGTGCTTTTTGTGTGTGTGTGTGAGTTTTTTCTTTTTTAACTCGACCTTAGATACCCATTTACATTGAAGTACATTTATAAATATCCTGATTTTACTGCCTGCAAAAATGTCAAAGAACTGCTAAAATTATGCATTGACTTAGATTTAGAAAAAGCTTTTAGCGAATCTACAAAACTGTTTAGATTGATTTTAACTATACCAGTGAGCAGTGCATCCACAGAGAGAAGTTTTTCAACATTAAATCGAATTAAGACGTATCTAAGGAACAGAACTGGTCAGGAAAGACTAGTATGTTTAGCAAGAATTGCAATAGAGAAAGAAATTGTCGTTTTCCTGGAGAGGCAAAAGATTGTACATGACAAGGTCATCGAAGAATTTGCATTGAAACCGAGGAGGTTGGAGTTTATGTGTAAATGACTCATGGTAGATTAAATATGATGAAGACATTCTCTAAGGACATAATAAAATACAAGTAAGTTACATAATTATTAAACAATTTATTGAGTTAGTAGGCTTTAAGTAATTTTTGAAAACAAAAGCAAAATTATTTAAAACACAAAATTTACATATTCATTAATATGAATTCTATCGAAGTCATATCAATCAAGCCCATAATGCTTGTGCCTGACCTACGTGAAAAGTTTGGCGTCGCCCCTGATATATATATATATATATATATATATATATATATATATATATATACAGTATATGCGCCTCGGTGGTGTAGTGGTTAGCATCGCTGACTACGAATCCACCGGCCCCGGGTTCGATTTCCGGCGAAAGCAGTCGGCGCGCAGCTTACTCAGCAGCTGTTCATCCTTCCGGAAAATATAGGTTGGTAGAGAAATGGGTACCCTAGGTGGCTTAGTGGTTAAGACGCTGTGCTGTTGATCTGGAGGTCGTAAGATCGAGTCCGGTTAAGGATTTTATAATTTCTGACAACCTGTGATGGGTCGTGGTTCGGATTCCAAGTTAAGCTGTAGGTCTAGGGTGGAGCAACAAGCTTCACCTTCGTCACCATGAACAATTCGGGCGGAAGTAAAACTAAGGTTTTAACTAAATACTTTTTTCAATATATTTACAAAAATGAGTCCCTTATTCAGGTTTTAATATATATTATATATATTATATATATATATATATATATATATATATATATGTGTGTGTGTGTGTGTGTGTGTATATATATATATATATATATATATATATATATATATGTGTGTGTGTGTGTGTGTGTGTGTGTGTGTGTGTGTGTTTAAATATAAACGCATGAGCACGCGCAATCTTTGCTATGCAAAGCTCGAGTGTAGGGGTATAATACGTAGAAACTTCTGGCCGTAAAACTCCAGGTTTAATTAACTTTTATCTTGCCGTAGCCACTGGTCACTGCCCGCGACTCCGAGTCAGAGATCCTGGGTTCGAGTCTTGGTTGAGGATATGTTGTATTTATATATGTAGACTATATGTAGCTCCGTGGGTAACACCGTTTCCCTATGAGTGAAATAAAGACATTGAGGTCGGGGGTTCGAGTCCCGATGATGCCAGGAGTCAGCGCAATAAACCGTATTAGTTGGCCTGAGCGCTGTACCAGTTTATGGCTCTCCTCAATGATCATTATTACATACTAGGGACAACGTTGGGGAGTTCGAAATTCCCTGGTACAGGATTTTTCGCAAAGACCGCACCCGTGGGGAGGGGGGAGGGGTACTAATATACGTGAGCGACACGTTGAGTCCGGTTGACTGCCAGTTCCGGTCGGAACGGGAGCTGCTTGGCGTCGATCTGAACGTGGGAGGGACGAACTATAGGTTAATCTTGGTGTACAGACCTCCGCATCTCCTCCTCGAGGAGGATACAGCCCTGTACACCGAACTCCGTAGCCTGCTAGGGGATAGGGTGTGTGTAGTTTTAGGAGACCTCAACTGTCGCGGCATAAAGTGGGAAGACAGGACTGCTGATGCTGAAGGGAGGAGGCTAGTTGACTTTGCTGATGAGAACTTCCTCACTCAGTGGGTCAATGAGCCTACACGAGGCGAAAGCGTTCTAAACTTAGTATTCACGACCGAAGACAACCTCGTCACTGGCCTCACTGTTGACGAATCGTTGGGCGGGAGTGATCACGGTCTGATTAGGTTCCGTGTGTGCGTCCCTCGGGTGAAGCGTAGTATCTCGAGAGGCAGTAAGCTCGATCTCCGGCAGGCGGACTTTATTAGCCTCCGGGATAGCGTAGGTGAGATGGGTTTAGAGGTCGGCGGCGATGTTGAGGGAGTGTGGAGTGCATTCCGGGACGAGTTTATGGTGCTGCAGTCTGCTGCCATACCCTCAAAACCGGTCATCCCTGCTTCAACGCAGCCAAAGTGGTTCAATCGTGATATCGCTTCGGCTATCCGAAATAGGAAAGTAGCGTGTAGGAGGGCGAAGGCCAATCGTTCCCATGAGAACACTGAAGCGTATGTCCGCCTGTGTAGGGAAGTGAAGGCGAAGGTTAGGCTAGCGAAACGTAACGAAGAACTACGGGTGGCAAGCCTCTGCAAGGGGAACACTAAGGAGTTCTTCAGTTATGTTAATAGTACAAAGCCCATTAGAAGCGGCGTTCTACGGATCTCCGACGCGGACATCGCTAATGTGCTTAATGAGTACTTTGCGGGAGTGTTCACCAGGGAGGACACCCGCATCATTCCCGAGCCAGGTGTGAGGCACGAAGGTGCTGGCGTGGATAGTGTTCGATGTACCGCGACAGTCGTTGCCGATAGAATAGACAAACTGAGCGCGTTTAAGGCTAATGGGCCAGACCAGTTTCTCCCCAGAATGTTGCGGGAGGTGCGCGACCAGGTGGATCCCAACCTGGCTACAGTCTTCAACAAATCGTTGGAGACGGGCCAGGTGCCTGGTGACTGGAGGGAAGCCAACGTGACCCCTATCTTTAAGAAAGGGGATCACGAAAGTCCAGGGAACTATCGTCCCATTAGTCTCACTTCAGTTGTAGGTAAATTATTAGAGGAGATAATAGCGGATAGGATCGTTGACCATTTGGATTCCTACAAGCTGCTTGGGGACTCCCAACATGGGTTTAGACGGCATAGGTCGTGTCTCACCAACTTGCTCGAGTTTTTCCACGTCATGTTGAGTGAGTATGATAAGAGTAGGGCGATTGATAGACTTTATCTCGACTTTCAGAAAGCCTTTGATAAGGTACCTCACCGCCGGCTAATGGCGAAAGTGCGCGCGCTGGGTATCGGTGGGGAAGTAGGTAGGTGGATTGAAAACTGGCTGAAGAATAGGCGGCAGAGGGTTGTAATTAAAGGGGCTAGTTCGGGTTGGGCCTCGGTCACTAGCGGGGTTCCTCAGGGTTCCGTTTTGGGGCCGCTGTTGTTTATCATTTACATAAATGATATAGACGGTGGCATCGTCAATCGGATCGCCAAATTCGCTGATGACACCAAGCTTTGGGCCAATGTTGGGATGCCGGAGGCGATCGAGCAACTGCGTGCGGACCTACGTAGGATAGGAGAGTGGTCCGAAAAATGGCAAATGCCGTTTAACTTGGGTAAATGCAAGGTGATGCACATTGGCTACGCCAATCCTAAGTCGGCCTACTCGATGTTGGGGAGTAATATCGAGGTGACTGATTTGGAAAAGGACTTGGGTGTGCTAATTAGCAGCGACCTTAAGTTTACCAAACAGTGCGTAGAGTTGGAAAAGAAAGCCCAGAAGTTGTTGGGTTATATCAGGAGGCAATTTCAGTTTCGGAACAAGGAGATTGTGCTCTCTCTGTACAATTCCCTGGTTCGGCCGCACCTGGAGTATGCTGTGCAGTTCTGGTCGCCCACCCTCAGGAAAGATATTGAGAGGCTGGAGTGAGTGCAGGCGAGGGCCACAAAGTTAATCCCTTCCTTTAGGCTTATGGGCTACAATGTTACGTGCCCTGAACTTGTTTTCGCTTGAAATTCGGAGGGTGCGCGGCCAACTGATCGATGTTTTCAAGCTCTTACGCGGGTTCAACGATGTCGATTTTAGAAGCATGTTTAGTTTAAATGATAACCGAACTCACAACAATGGTTGGAAGTTGGATTTGAAACGGTTTAGGACTAGTGTGTGTGAGAATTACTTTACGTATAAGATCTGTGACACGTGGAACAGGTTACCTTCAGAAGTTGTGAACAGTTCCTCTGTGGATCAGTTCAAGAAAAGGTTAGACCAAATCTTGCACACTATTTGATGGTGTAGAAAATTTTCCGTGGCACCCGTTGCCATTGGTACCTCCTCGGTATGGGCCGCAAGGCCTTTTGAGGTGCTTCTTTTCCTTGTAACTCCTTGTAATAGTATATCTTTCATTTTCTCCTAACTTAAATTCAAATTTCTCACACTGCCTCCCCTTCTACCCCATTCCTTTTTAGTAACGCCATCTCTCCTTGTCTTCATTGTGCATTTCTTGAATATTTGCAATAAGTAAAAGTATAACAACTGTTGTATTCGCTTTGCTTTGTAATAATAATAACAATAATAATAATAAATAGGCCATGCCTCACTATGATAAAGGCAACATATCATATGTTTGTTGCTTTTTAAAGTTAGTTATAAAAACTTTGAGGCACATCCTTTTATACGAAATGAAAAAGTTGCCAACTTCATTACTTTCTGTTTTGAGGATAATTCTCATTATTTATATTTTGTATTATAAAGAGGAAAATAAGGGAAAATATTGGGGGAAAAAAGCTTTGCAATTATTTCACAACGCATCATATATTTATTTCAAATTTCTCCAATATTGCACAGAATACACACACACATATCTCTCTCTCTCTCTCTCTCTCTCTCCTTATATATATATATATATATATATATATATATATATATATATATATATATATATATATGTGTGTGTGTGTGTGTGTGTGTGTGTGCCGCAGTTAGATACTCATATAAACAACAAGAACACTCCCTAGATCCCCTCCAAATTGAACAAATATGTACTGCTTTTATACCCAATAAAAGATATGAAGACATTAGTCTTACATTTGCAATGAAATTTTCATTCGTTTATAAAAGTATAGATAGTATACTGTAGGTCTCGCGGTGCACTACCAATCTGTCATCTCCATCCGTAAATGGTGCACTGGAACGTAATGAAGTTGAATCTCGATGTTTGGCTTCTCGTACGTTTCCCCCTCAAGAAGCAGCTACCTTTGCTGAAAACCCAGTGCTGTTTAATACTAGAATACATCACTCAACCAATCTTTTATTTCAAGTCCTGATTCAGGATTCTCGTATATCTTCCAAAATTTGGTTTAAAAGGCGATACAACATTTTTATTTAAATGAAATGTTATATTCAGTCAAAGGTTGACTTCCGTTTGATTTATTTGGCTCCACTCTTTAGGATCAACCGTGCATTTCATCTACTTCATATTGCGTTGTATTTTTTTATATTTTTTATATTTATTAATGTATGATTAATCGTATTGTTCATTACTTTCATGCATATTGGACTTTTTATATCATGGGTATATATATAATGTTTCAGAGAAAACAGATTGTTCTCTTTTGGGAACGTTTATCGGATATGAGAGTAGAATAAATACTGAGTTGGTTTTCAGAAATGAAAATTTTATTTTTTAAAATTTGCAATCCTTATTTCCATATTTTTATGAAGTTTTAATGTGAGGAGAAACTATTACTCCTATTTTAGGTAAAAAAAAAATAGCTTACACTGAATATCATTATAATTATTGAAGTGTTTTCAAATTAACGTTTTGCAAAGTTTCGTCAGTGGAATGAATTTTACGTTTTATTGGTATTAATTCGATAATGACTCTCATTTCAGGTATACTAAAAACGAAGGGTGATCCAAAATGTTGTTCCCAGAAATAACTTGTTACGTAAATATTTTTGGGGACACCTTTTTATTTATCACCCTGTAGATTCACCAACCCATACAGCTAAAATACTGTAACACATTCTTACCCGTTTGAACGCCCAGTTCAGTGCGAAATTTTTCAATACTTTTCAAGGTTGCTAGCGAGGTCTGGCCCTTTAGCAACACTCCTTTTCAAAAAATAAGCCATTTCTGAGTGATACTGGTCAAAAAAAGAAACGCAATTAGCTTGCATATGGTGTAAAATTTAAGTTGTTAGTGGTATTATCACAGTTTCAAGATTATGGTTAAATGTTTGTTCAAATCTTTTAAAGCCACGTAGTGCATGTTTTTAAACCTGACTAATCCCGGCTAAGACGCCATTTTGTTACAAACAATAAACAGAGATTAAATTGAATGTATTCTTTATGAAGGCATGCATTTTTTCTTTGACTTCACAGAATACACACTGCCCGTTGAGAAAACCAAACTTTTTCCCGCGATTGAGGCATGCCACGACTCTCAGAGGTCAACAGAGGTCGTGCCTTGGGCATGTTGGATGCAGGCATGTCTGCTGTCCAAGTTGCACAACGAATGCATGTGCATCCCAGCACAATCTCTAGGCTTGTTAGACGGTACAATGCCAGAGGAAGTGTTCAGGACCTGCCAAGACGTGGGCGACCTCGTGTGACGACCCAACGCCAGGATCGCCACATTGTACTGCAGCACCTGCGTCATCGGCAGCGGAATGCTCGTCAGACAGCCAGAGAGACACCTGGTATCCACAACAACAGAATTAGTGACCAGACCGTCAGAAACCGACTCCGTAATGCAGGACTCCGATCCCGCAGGCCTTACAGAGGTCCTTTTCTCACTGATGCAAGAAGGCAACGACGCCTGCAATGGGCCTATCAGCACCGTGACTGGACACAAAGAATGTGGAACCAAGTCCTCTTTTCTGACGAGTCTCGCTTCAGACTGTCCAATTCTGAGCGATACTCAGATGCTGCAGTAGTGGAGCATAACAGATGGAGAGGACCAAGTGTCATGGTTTGGGCAGGAATTGCCTTTGCTTCAAGAACTGAGCTGGTGGTTGTTGATGGCGCTCTGACTGCCCAGCGCTACAGGGATGAGATTCTTCACCCACATGTTCTTCCATTCATGAGGCAACATCCAGAATTGGTGCTCCTGCAACAGGACAATGCCAGACCTCATGCAGCCAGGATAGTGCAGACGTACCTGCAGGGACAACAGGTGCAGACCTTACCATGGCCAGCCTTCAGCCCAGACATGTCACCGATAGAGCACGCATGGGATGAACTTGAACGGCGAGTTCGCAGACGTCAGCATCAGCCGCAGAACATCAGGGAACTGACCAATGCAATTATTGAAGAGTGGAGGGCCATCCCTGTTGCTTTCCTGCAGAGACTGTTGAGGTCGATGAGGGCCAGACTCCAAGCCTGCATTGTGGCTAGGGGTGGCCATACGTGTTATTGACTGTTTGTTATGTTAAAGAATCATTTATTATATACTGAGTCCTCATGTTTATTAATAAATCTCAAAAATTGCGTTTCTTTTTTTGACCAGTATATTTTATTTTATTTCATAATTTTTTTTATTTTATATTTTATATTTTATATTTCATATTTTATATTTGTTGTTATTATTTACTAAAATAGCACTTGGAAAGGTTATTTTATAATTTTCTTCTATTTTCTGCATTAAATATATAATAAGGATTTATTATTTACGATTATTGTATGTTCTCATTATTTTTATTTTGTAATATTATATTTTATATTTTTTAGCTGATATTCCATTCTTAATTTTTAGCAGTGAGGAAGATATTTACAACTACAGAAAGATTTGCATTTGGACCAATCTTCATATACGAAATTGATTTCTCATCTTCCTTATATACGGAGTGTCCCTTAATACGTATACACGCTTCAGTTGCAAATAATGCAAATTCAGTAAGGGTGTTTATATAAACTAGTGCAATGTTGTCCATTTGTATCCAGGTACGCTTACCATCGAGAAACAATAGGACGACACGCGTGTGGGCACGTATCAGGGTAGATTGTAGAGTAGGCGTCGACAATACATTGACGAAGTTCCTGCAAGGAATACAATTCACTACTGTAGAGTAAACAATGTTCGGTACTTACGTATTAACGGGGGGCTACCACATATTGGTGATTGGTTAGGTTAAGTTGTAATATTTTCGTTAGTTGAAAATTGTAAATATTTGAAATATAAATCATTGTAAATATTTTAAAAAATATTGCTATTTAAAAAATATGATGTATTAGAAATTTTCAACTAACGAAAATATTACAACTTAACCTAACCAATCATCAATATGTGGTGGCCCCCCGTTAATACGTAATCACCCAATGTTCTTTAGTTCACCTCAAAGATAAAACTCAAAGGGTGTAAGATCTGGCTGTCTTAGGGAATGGGGGTTATTCAATGGGTACTCGGCGCCCTATACAGTGTTCAGGCAATCTACCGGCCAAAAAACGTCCGCCTAAAAAAGTGTATACATACTTAAATTGTTGGTAACAATACATGTATACAGACACTGTTGGCTTTCTAGAGAAACAAAAATCAGCAGATGGAACTTTGCAATAATATGATAATATGCTCCAAATGTTTTTCATCAGTTAGTTCGATAATAAAAATGTGAGGACGTATTTGGCCAGCAGATTGGACCCGTGGACCCGTTGAATACCGCCCCCCCCACACCTACTTCCAAGATCTCCAAATCTTACACCCTCTCGATTTTCGTCCTGGATGTGAACCGAAGAATACTGTTTATGCCAGTAAACCAGCTTCTTTTCACGAACTTTGCAATGTCCTATCGACGCCTACGCTACAATCTGACCTGAAACATGTGCATATATGTGTGTCGTTCTCTTGTTTCTTGATGTCAAGTGTGCCTGGATGAGATGAACACCTGCATTACTTTAAACTGTAAGTTATGTTTCTTGCTCTCTTCTAACACAATAAACACAAGTAATAGCCATACTAATTTGTAATATATATATATATATATATATATATATATATATATATATATATAAGTGGTGACAAACAATGATTCCCCCCCCCCCCCCCCAATGCACAGATGAAACTAATAGAGGTTCAAAAAAACTGATTTTTGCATCTTTTAGACAATTTAATTCTACGTCTAAACAAAACCACTCAATAGTTGGCGTTGCCTCCTTGTGCTTGGTGGACGGCTTCAAGTCGGCAAGGGTAGGAGGTGAGGAGAGACTCGAAAAGGTCAGTATCGTACTCAAGATTTCGGAGGAATGTTTCGATGTGCTGCTCCATGGTCCGGCGGCAGAATCGGGTGGCTGGTGGTTCAGCAAGCATTAGAGATTCCACTCGGTCTTTCAGGATGGATCCTGAAAGATTCTGCCGCCGGACCATGGAGCAGCACATCGAATCAATCCTCCGAAATCTTGAGTACGACACTGACCTTTTCGAGTCTCTCCTCACCTCCTACCCTTGCCGACTTGAAGCCGTCCACCAAGCACAAGGAGGCAACGCCAACTATTGAGTGGTTTTGTTTAGACGTAGAATTAAATTGTCTAAAAGATGCAACAATCAGTTTGTTTGTACCTCTATTAGTTTCATCTGTGCAGGGGGGGGGGGGAGCAATAACTGTTTACCACGCTATATATATATATATATATATATATATATATATATATATATATATATATACTGTGTGTATATATATATATATATATGACAAAAATGTCCACCGGGATTCGAACCTGGAACCTCCTGAGTAAGAGTTGCAAGCGCTATACCATCACACCACGAAGAGATAAAAGTTAACACAAACTGTGACATATTTAAAGGTAACAGCCAGGAAGCTTATTTCCCCATGATACTGAGATGAGTGTACCTCAAGGGTCTTCTTTGGCCCAAACATTAACAAAGTAAGCGGCCAACTCAACCCAACCCAAGAGCCAGCAAGCGGGAGCGAACCAGAGCCTCACTGCCTAGAGTCTGCCATCGTAACCAGTGAGCCACCATAACCATTGAGCTACCAGGAGCTCTTCGTATATTTAAACGACCGAAGAAACGCTTAACGCTTTCGCGGTATTTTACAGTTAACCCTCCAGCAGTCGCGGTAATGGCAGCATTTAAGTCACATCTCTCTGGTATAGAACTGGGGTCCCATAAATGAAATAACACGTGTTCGTATGTGTTATTCCAAATATATATATATATATATATATATAATGGGCGTCCCAAAACAATGTCGTATTTTTATTTGGGCGTTCTTTTATAATGGATGTACTGTATATTTCATTGTTAGGGTTTCTTCTTCAGAAAGGCAACACAGTGGAGTTTTTATTCCTCAAATACCTATATGCACATACCTATACGTTTCTAATCTTTCATTACTTAATAACTAATAAATATTAGGATCACCTGAAGATCAGGGCCCCCAGCGTTAGGTCAACTGAACGCCCTTGACGATTGGTTAGGTTAAGTCGTGATATTTTCGTTAGTTAGCCTTATAAGGTTAACTAAAGAAGGCTGGGGGCCCTGATCTTCAGGTGATCCAAATCTTGTACAGGGTGTCCCATAAGTTTGGAACTATAGGGTAAAATAACTAATTCATGTTTTTCCGTTTATGCAAGTGCCCATGATGTCTTTGAGTAAGGAAGAACGCATCCAGGTAATTCTGCTCTTAGGAAATCGGAGTCAGAGGGAGGTCGCTGAGGAATTTAACAGATTGCATCCGGACCGCGCGCCGATAACACAGCCGTGTCGGCAAACTTGTAGCAAAGTTTAGGGAAACGGAATCCATAGGAGATAAACCACGCAGTGGACCTCCGAGGACATCCACCGACGATGACACAGCCGCTACCATCCTCGCTCATTTCACAAACAGCCCCCAAAAGTCTCTTCGGCGGTTGTCCGCTGAGACAGGAGTGTCGAAAAGCAGCATCCACCGCATTCTTCAAGCACACAAATGGCATCCTTACGAACTTCAAATCCTGCAGAAATTAAGCGAAGATGATCCAGACCGACGGATGAAATTTTGTGAATGGGGTACAGAACAATGTGCTCAAAATGCCAATTTCCTGTCCACCATTCTGTTCAGTGATGAGGCTGATTTTTACGCAAATGGTGAGGTGAACCGACAGAACACCCGCTACTGGTCGCAAGACAACCCTCACTGGTTTAGTACTTCAAAGGAACAAGGTGTCGCTCGTGTGATGGCATGGTGTAGCATTTGGAAAGACCGTATCATAGGCCCCTCCTTTTTTGATGACACTGTCACAGGAAATGCCTACTTGCGTATGCTCAACGAGGAAGCATTCCCCAGTGTCTTGAACACAGATGGGGATTTCACAACATGGTTCCAGAAGGATGGTGCTCCTGCCCATTACAGCATCCGGGTAAGAGAGTGGCTGCACCGACAATTCCCTGGTCATTGGATAGGACGTCGAGGCCTGTGGAGTGGCCGGCGAGGAGCCCCGATCTCATCCCTTTAGATTTTTATCTCCGGGGTCACTTGAAGGCGTTGGTCTACGCGGAGAAAATTCAGAGTGTTGCACATTTGCGGAAGCGCATCATCGACGCATGTAACACCATCACTCCTGATACCATTCGCCGTGTGTTTGCTGACTAGATATATCGTCTGCATTCGTGTATCAATAATAATGGTGGACACATTGAACACGTTCTGTGAATAAAAGCCGTTTTTATTGCCGTTTTTATCATTTTTCCCTATGGTTCCAGACTTATGGGACACCCTCTATATTAAAACCGTTCTTTCACCATTTAATTCTTAAAGCAATAACTTTTCTTAATTTCTACGAAATTAAGAAAAGACGATAACGCTACCAATAGATTATAGCCTAGTAAGGTCATACAATCTTTAGTAGGGCATAGTCTTTAAGGAAAGTCAAGTATTTATTCTTCATCGGGATTGGGGACCTCCACACACTGCTCTTGAAACTCGCAAATGTTTGAAGAAGCACTTTTTTGGGCGACTAATTTCCCTTCATGAGCGAGTGGAATGGCTCCCATATTTACTTCACCTCACGTCCCCTCACTTTTCTTTGTGAGGTTACGTAAAAGGTAGGACCTATTCTACTGAGCCAGACACTTGAAGACCTAAAGACTATAATGTAAGACATAATCAACAACATTTCAGCTGATCTATTTCCAAATATTGTGTCCAACATTTGCGTAAGGTTGAATATCGTGATAGGAAAAAATGGCGATTACACTCAACATCCTTAATTAAAGTTAACAAACTCGTATGTATTACGTACCTAATGCGTTTTTCTTTGTGTCTAGATTCCTCTTTTCTTAGCTTACAATATTTATTCAGGAACAAAAACATTTTGGGGGGACACCAGGTGTATGTGTATATATGATTGTCCTTCAGAACAAAACTCAGCAATGGAATGCCGGAACGTGTGTCAGCTTTACATAATGGAAAGGAGGAAAGCAACACGATTTTAAATATATTCATTCAATAAATCTGTTGTTATTTATTGACTTTTATTATCAAATCAATGCTAAGGAAAAACCATGTCTATTTACTTACTTTTGTCAATCCCCTGTGTGTATATATATATATATATATATATATATATATATATATAATATATATATATATAAATAAAGCTTTTAAACGGAGTGCGAGTTCTTTACTTCATGCTTCCTTAATTGATTTATGAGAATGAGTCTCCGGAGCCTCATAACAGCCTTTCAAATAAACACCGATGGCGCTAACTTCCTTCCTTATTTTACAGTCCTTGTATCACACCTTCATTCTATGTTGTAACCGTTGAAAACAAAGCGAGTTTGTAGAAAGTTCCAGTTTTACAAACTTAGAGAAACGGAGGATAAATGAATTTTTAAAAAATGGTTTGTAATTTTTATTCTAATGCGTGTAGTTTCCTATCCAATTTTAGCGTTCGAATGAGCTCTGAAAAACCCCCACAAACAAAAATACATTTATTAAACCTTCATAAACTTTTAGGAACGTTTATAAACGCTTTGGAAACAACGATTGTTTGAAGGGAAAAGTGGTTAAAATTAGTTTATCATTTGTGTAGTTACGATATGACGAGTCGATGAGGAAAATGGACTCGAAAACTAAAATTTATCTCTTTTCCTGTCTTGTATTAATTTATTTAAAATTATTTAACGTCATTTATGTCAGGTAGATATTAATTACCTTCGGGTGTTGTAAAAATGATGTAGCATTTCAATCATTATTACTATTAACAGTATTTAAATATATTTGTCAGACTAGTTCTTTCTACTAAATAACCGACACGCTCAATATGCTAAATATATTTTATTCTATTGTCAGGTTGTTTAAAATTTGGGTATTGGGTATTCTGACGTAAAAAGTACGTGAAAATACACAAATGAGTTTTATTTATATTCAATAAGTCAATTCAGGAATAGCAGTTTTCACACTAATTCTTGATAAGATTATACATTTTTCTCACTTATCAAGTTGAAATTTTACTTTCCTGAAGTATAATTTTTGTATTAAAATTTCTTATCTTGTTAGTTTAACCGCAATATACCTAACTTAATTTCAATTCTATTTACTTCAAAATTAGAAAGTTATTCGATTAACCGCTACATCATTTCATTACTTTTGAGATAAATAAAATCTTTACCCACTCTCTCACTAAAATCATTGTTAAAAATTAATTTTACTCAGTTATTTTATAAAACGAGGCTACCTTATCCATTCATCAAATTTCCACCATTTCAATTAGTAAGAATGGAAACGATTAATTACGAAATGAATAAAATAGTTTCAAACTTTTTAGTCTTTTTTTTGGTAAGAAATAACTTAATAAATAAAATAATTTAACTTATTTATTAAAAATAAAACTCCCAACTGTTCAATCAAATTTCTAAGTTTTATTAGTGAACACGAGCAGTATGGTGTCAAAATGCCAGAGTGCAGAAATGTTATGTAATGTTGCAAGAGTGCCACCCGCACCCCCTTTGTTGCCAACCCCAAACTGGGATTGCAAGGGGTATGCAACTTGGAGGCGGAGTTCTCCCCCAAGCTGAACCCCCGAAAGGGGCATGCCTATCCTAAGGGCGCCTCTTTGGGGAGGAAGGGGTTACCTCACCCCCCAAAGGGGCAGAAAGAGAGAGAGAGAGAGGAAGATGAGAGTACCAACCTTTGCTGCCAATCCCAAAATGGGATTGCAAGGGGCATGCAACTTGCAGGCGGAGTTCTCCCCCAAGCTATTCCTCCCAAAGGGGTATACCTAACCTAAGAGGCCTCTATGGGAGGGAAGGGGTTTCCTCACCACCCAAAGGGCCAGAAACAGAAAGGACCAGAGGTCCTTGCTCGGCTGGGATCCGAGCTTGTATGACTCCGTCGTCCGCCTCCCGCTCTTTTATAGACCTCTAATCGGCCAGTTGGCTGAGTTGCCCGATAGCGCCATGTATTTAATTCACCAGCCAATAGAAGGCTGAGTTGCCAGTTTGTGCTATATATTTAATTAAACCATATATTAATCATCCAATAGAAGACTGAGTTGCCAGATAGCAATATTTATTAAATTAATTCATATATTATTCAGCCATTTGGTTGCTAAATACCACCATATATTTTAATTTATATGATGATAGTTGTCAGGTACTGCCATTTATTTTAATTCGTTACCACAACAGATGAATCTCCTCCTTAATTCCAACAATTTACTTTAAAAGAAATTCTGTTTATTAAATAAATAATTAGAATTTAAACACACTCTCTTTACACAACTAAAATAAATCACTTTATTACTTAATTCCTATTTTTATTATTATTAATATCACAATTTTCGTTGTCACGAATAACAGTGGGAAAAACGAAAGGAAAAGAAACCTCACGAAAAAAGGTGAAACGAACGACAATTTTAGGTCAAAACACAAGGTTGTCTCCCCCCTCTCTCATTCCCCCCAAACTTCTCACCCCATCTGCGCTTGTATAAATATTAATTATTTTGAAAATATACAAAACGTATAACCATATTTGTAGAAAAAATATATATATAATAGACGAATGAGCAATTCGTTCTCACACACACACACACACACACACACACACACACACACACACACATGCATATACAGGGTGGGCCGAAAGTCTGGATCCATAGGAAAATATTTATTTTAATACATAAATTACAACAAATGGTAAATACTTAAAATGACTATCAACTTTAACTCGTAAATGCGTATCCGTGATACTGTACAGTGGTTCGTACTCCAGTATAAACAACAAATTATAACAAATGCTCAAATTGGCGGCCTCTGACATCGAGACACTTAGGGATGGAATTTATGATTTTTAATAATTCTTCGAATTGACGTTCTCGATATGCGTGTTTCATTTGATAATTTT